>JAXDDX010000029.1:3412500-3437500 GCA_034670405.1 Hoplostethus atlanticus
TTGTCACATAATTGCTTTGGTGGTGGAGGAACGATTATTTGTGTCCACATTGCGCACTTTAAGTGACTGTGTTGCCCTGCATACACATATGTAGGTCACATCTTCACACTCTGAAATAAATACTGTCACAGGCACACACACACACACACAATCTCTCAACAACACAGATCATCCCAGTTCTTAGCCTCCCACTGGGCGCCGGTGGATGTGTTTGAACCCGGGCATCTCCTTAACGTGCCGCTGAGTACACAAACAAAACCCCTGCTGACATGCTAACACTAACCCCACATTACAGCTATTAGCCTGCACACCAGCCAGATGCCCTCAAGGTGAACTGCATTCTTCAAGCCCCGCTATCTATCTGTGTGTGTGTGCTGTACATCCATGTGTGTGCTGAGTGAAAAAGTGTGTGTGTGTGTGTGTTTCTTTTTAGGCTTATGTCATCACAGTATTGATGCTGTAGATTAGCAGTAAGTCCTTGAGCCAGAACCGCCCACAGGGAGAAAGCCTGTCTCCTGTTTCCACGGCTGGAGGCAGGCTGATGTACCGCAATGCTCCGTGATCGGACCTCAAACACGAGGTGGAGACGCCGCTCGGTACCAATAGCAGCAGGGTCCGACGTTTGGAAGTTCAGGTCTTGAAAAGCTTGGGGTTAGAGTCTGGGAGAGTTGCTCAGCCCTGATGGTCTAAACCTTCTAAACTGTCATCGTAGACTCAGTGTCATTGCACATATAGTGCTATCTGTCATCGGGAAGAACAGTCTTTTTCAGCTATGAGCGATATGGCCTTGTCGACAGTCATATTGCATTACATTACAGGCATTTATCAGACGCTTTTATCCAAAGCAACTTACAATAAGTGCATTCAACATAGGTAGGCAAGAGAACCACTAGTCACCAGAAATCGTAAGTGCATTTCCTTCCTCAACAAGCATCTAAGAGCAGAACCAGTGCTAAGGTAAAAGATCAATAAGTTAACTACCTACTTTTTATTTAAACAAATGAGACCAATAAGTAAAGCAAATAAACAAGAGCTAAGAGGAAGAGTCAGGGTAGTGTTTCTTGAAGAGGAAGGGTCAGGGTAGTGTTTCTTTAAGAGGAAGGGTCAGGGTAGTGTTTCTAGAAGAAGAAGGGTCAAGGTAGTGTTTCTTGAGGAGGAAGGGTCAAGGTAGTGTTTCTTGAAGAGGAAGGGTCAGGGTAGTGTTTCTTGAAGAGGAAGGGTCAGGGTAGTGTTTCTTTAAGAGGAAGGGTCAGGGTAGTGTTTCTTGAAGAGGAAGGGTCAGGGTAGTGTTTCTTGAAGAGGAAGGGTCAGGGTAGTGTTTCTAGAAGAGGAAGGGTCAGGGTAGTGTTCTAGAAGAGGAAGGGTCAGGGTAGTGTTTCTAGAAGATGAAGGGTCAGGGTAGTGTTTCTGGAAGAGGAAGGGTCAGGGTAGTGTTTCTGGAAGAGGAAGGGTTTTCAGCCTGGAGAAAGATGGGCAGTGACTCTGCTGTCCTGACATCAGTGGGGAGTTCATTTCACCACTGTGGGGCCAGGACAGAGAAGAGCTGTGAACGTGTAGATCAGCCGCAGGGACCTCAACGTCTCCTCACCTTCATCTTCATCTCCATCTTCATCTTCATGGCTGAAGTGAATTTAATAGGTGTAATAAATAAGGAATCACAGCTTTCATCTGGTCAGCCTGTTTCATGGAAAGAGCCCTGATGTTTTGTCCACTCAGAGTTTATTTATCTAAAAACTTTTCAGTCCTGCTAGACCTTCATCAGAGCTCTTAAAGTAGAGGATTGGTATCTGAGCGTTTCATGATAGATATTGATGCCAGTAAATCACAGCAAGATGAATGGACTTTCTACTTTTTTTATAAGGATGACAGATCTCTCTAATTGGAGGAAAATAGAATATATTTCAATCGTTTTTCTCCACTGACCCCAAGCCAGTGGCCACCTACTGTTCAGTTTTAGTAACAGTAATAGGTTAGTATCTGCCGGTGCTGAAGGTACTCAGATTGAGCATGAAAAATTATCATTAATGCCCTGCCAGAAAAGAGCAGGTGGATTAGAAAAGGCAATATGAGTATTTTTCTTGCGATGACTCTGCTCGTATTTGCCGTAAAAGCACCAACAACAAATCCTGCTGGCTTCAAGCTGTTCAACCTTTTAGCTTTTGACACCAAAAAAGTGAGAGCAGCTGCAACAAGCACACTCTGACATTTGGGGAAGTAGGTGATGAAATAGGTTTATAGGCCTCATCTGAAACTCCATTTTTTTTACGAGATGATTTATCTATGGTGGCGTATCATAAAGGCCAGATCCGTAATTACTGCATGGCACCCCCTGCTGCTCCATCGCTGGCTTTGTTTACATAGTGATTCATTGGATTGAATCTTTGAGCTTTTGATTGGAGGACTGAGAGTATGTGAGGGCTAAGTGAGGAGTTTTATGGCGCGTTCACATCTGTAGTTTGTTTTCATTGTTCCGAGCCATTGTTGAAAGTTTATTTTGTTGCATTTTGGATTTGGTTTGTTGAGGTTCACACTGTCTAATTACAAGCAAGCCTTGTAGACAAAAGTCATATGGACTCACGTCAAGCCCTTTATCACAAACAAGCCTCAAAGGACTTTACAGGCCTAACTGGGACAAGTTAGACTATCAGATTTATGACACAATCAGTTATCAATAAAATGATGACAAAATAGGATGTTTACAGAAGATGATCAGAACAAAAGCACATGAAGAGTAACAGGTTGAAGAGGACTGAAAGGACTTAACAGAGAGGAGGACATAGCAAGCCTACCTAATCTGCCTGAGGTAGCCTAACCTGGCCGGCGCCCCCAGACTAAGGTAGCCTAACCTGACCAGCATCACCAACCTAACGCGCTCTATGAAGACAAGGAATAACCCCACACGAGTAAAAATGCAAGAAACCTTGGGTGGAACAATTCAAGATTCTTAACTGTGGGACTCTGGGTAATAAGGCAGTCATCAAGCTTCAGGGTAATGTCTGTGACGAGAGAACCAACAACTAACATCTCTGTTTTGTTGGCATTTAAGAGTAAATAACTTTTTATAGCAGATAAACAGCTCCTAGATCAGTGAGCTGTACGGGCTGCCAGCTTGATGAGTATGTATAAGTCAGGTATCATCAGCGTAACGTGAAAATTAATGTCATATTTATAAAGAATTTTGCCAAGAGGAATCAGATTGTAAATAACAACGGTCCTATACTGAGCCTTGTGATAAATCAGCCCACAAGTAGCTTGTTTATTTATTGGACAGAGATTTGGTTAACCTGTCATCTCGCCAGATTGGAAAAGAGGAGCAGGAGGAGTCAAAACAAATCCCTGTAACTTCAGCTAAACATAATGGACTTGTCTGTGCTCTTTGTAAGTAAGTAAACTTTGTAGTATTGTAGAATATGGGCAAATTAATGGATGAGCCAGTCCAGTTCTGGTCCAGGACTTTATTGTCCATGAAGGAGAAATATTGTACAGCGGATGAACATTGAATCACACCCATACACATGACACTAAATAAACAGTATCACATGAGACTTAAGAACAAGAGAGTGGCCAAGAGACTCTTGATCTGGTTATCTGAGGTCAAAGGTTGACCAAGCAGTAACCCTGCCTGCTTATTCCTTGTAGGTCACTCTAGATACAAACAGCAGATAAATGCCTACATATAAAATTGTAAATAAACAATCTATGTGCTAAAACGAGGTGAAACTATTAGTAGAAAAGTATAATGGGGTATCAACTTAGAAAAAACTTTGTATTTGCTTTGTGAGAGCGGGCGCCACTTATCCCCCAATGAGCTTTATCCGGGCTATGAATGATACTTTCAAAGTTGGCTAAAGTAGTTGAACAAGTGAAGATGTTGTTTGTGGAAACATGAGACAGAAGTTGTTTCCCAGGCTGCGGAGTCAGGAGGACAGAAGGACCAGTCAGTTTTTGTCACCACACTCATGAACAAAACAGTCAACAGCCACCGTGAACCCTCCTCTTTATGAAGGCTGAGAGAATGGGCGACAATGGAAACACACACAAAATCACACCATGCCTGTAGGGACTCTGTGGGAGGCAGCCTCTTGGTTTGACCTGTAATGGATAGGACTGAGAAACACATGCACACACACACACAGATCAGAGCAGTGTGTGTTGCACTTGGAATATCACCATGTTTGTTGCGACTTGCCTGTCTGCTTTGCCGCTCAGCCTTGTATTAGAACCTTGATAGTACAAGAAATGGTTCTCTGACCAAATAAGACGCCCTGAGACTAATAGCGTCGAGGAAATTGATTAGGAACTGTTGGTTTTGGATGTGTTTGTTAGAGCGAGAGAGTGAAGTGGCTCTAAGACAAACTGTTTGTTTTCCACTTAGCACTTACATTTGCTCGTCTTTCTAATGAACCCAGAGACAGAATTAACAGTCAAATGAGACTTCCACCTTCCAGTCTCACACTTTCTCTCTCTGTTTCTCTCACTTTCCGTCTGCCATACCCTTCCCTAAATCCCTTTCCTCCCTTCTCCCTCCTTTGCCGCCACCCTCCCCTCTTGCTTCCTCTTCCTCACTCTGCCACCTCCTCCCTCGTCCTTATCTCCTCTTCTTCCTCCCCCCCAGTGCTCCATGCCCTCCTGTATCGTGGCCTTCCATGTAACGTGCGCCTTCGACCACGGCCTGGAGATGAAGACCATCCTGGCCGAGAACGACGAGGTGCGCTTCAAGTCCTTCTGCCTGGAGCACAGCAGCACCGTCAGCAGCACCGTCACCAACAACGCCTCCAGTGCTACCAGTACGACCAACGGCAACCACGCCACCACTTCCACCACCAACGGAGCGCACGGTGCAGCCAGACCAGACTGGACCGGCGTCGGCGTCGGCTCTGAGCTCAGACCGGACCAGCAACATCAGCCAAATGGCAGCAGCGACCTGGAGCAGAGGCCGGTGGCGCTCCTGGTTCCGGTGTCGGTATCGGAGCGGGCTGATCGGGACCAGCTGGAGAGAGAGAAGGTGAGCCAGAGGAAGCAGAAGCTCCAGGAGCTGGAGGACGAGTTTTACCGACTGGTGGACCCCAGGGAGGTGGCCGAGAGCCTGGCGCTGCCTACCTGCCAGGTACGATACGATACGATCCATGATTTGATTAATATGATTGAAACACTACACTACACTACACTACACTATCTAGAGTTTCCCCGAGAATGGTGCGATGAACAAAAACGATCCAGTTAGCAGCAGTCCTGTGGGCGAAAGTGGCTCGTTGATGAGAGAGGTCAGAGTCAAGTGAAGCCAAGTCGAGTTTATTTATACGGCGCTTTATCGCAAACAAGCCTCAAAGGACTTTACAGGCAAGTCAGGCTGGTAGACACACAGACTGTAAACAACAGAATCATATAGACGGCTAACCAAGTCAAATAAGATGTTTACAGAACCTGATCAGAACAAAAGCAGATATAAACAGTGACAGGTTGAAGAGGACTGAAATCCCTTGTTTCCTAATCCTATTTTCTTCTTACCCAATTGACATTTTACCCATCATCCCTCACACACTAATATTCTACTCCACAGTGGAAATACTGATGTGTCATCGGGATATTCCATTCAGAGAACGGGGGGTGTACATATTTGTCTTTTCTTTTCAAGGTGGACTTCCTGTATCAGTTCTGGAAGCTGAGGAGGAAGGCCAACTCCAACCAGCCCCTGGTGACCCTGAAGAGGGACGAGGTGGACAACCTGGCCCAGCAGGAGCAGGACGTCCTCTACAGACGCCTCAAACTCTTCACACACCTCCGACAGGACCTGGAGAGGGTGAGTGAAGGAACTGTGTGTGTGTGTGTGTGTGTGTGTGTGTATGGGTGTGTGTGTGTGCTTGATTGTTGCGCAATATATGGTCTTTCTTAGGGGGTAATTGTGTGTGTGTGTGTATGGGTGGATGGGTGTGTGTGTGTGCTTGATTGTTGCGCAATATATGGTCTTTCTTAGGAGGTAATTGTGTGTGTGTGTGTAGCTCCAGATAGTTTTCCTGCTATTTTTCTAGGGGGTTCATTTTTATATTTCAGAGAGTTTGTTTTTCATTGATAGTATCACAGGAAGTAGATTTTTTATTGAATGATATTAATGATAAATAAATGAACAGCCTGAAGGATGGATCTATAATAATACGGTTGAATGACTTCATGACTGATCGGACGATGCTCCAGCGTTGTTGTTTTTCCGCCCGTGGAGATCTGTGTTCCCGGTGACAGTTCAGTCAATACATGTGAACATGAACAACCTCCTCCAGACGCCAGAGAGCTTTGGCTCGCTTGCCTCTATAGCTGTGGGAGAGAAAACCCAGACCGACGAGTCCCGGAGCTCAGAAGCAACACCTCGTATGTACGGTTCGGTTTTAGGGTTGAGTTAACCTTTAATTCCACCCAGCAATTTATTACTCTGCAGCATCAGTGAGGAGAGACGAGCGCTAACTAGGGTATAACGGTTGATTAACTATTAGAGAGGCTGAGCAGGTCTGCCTTTATACACACACACACACACACACACACACACACACACACACACACACACATAAATAAATAAATGTTAATAACCGTAAAAAAAAACTGCTCGTAACTTCTCAATAGAAGTCAGGAAAAGGTTCTAGTAGAATAAGTACTGTTGGGAGGGAGGAATGTGATTGGTTTCCTCGTGTCTTTTAGTGGGCGTGGCCACGGAAGACCCAGGCCCCACCCACCACATCAAAATAGTGTCTGGAGTGAAAGTGAAAGTGAAAGCCAGCACGTTTACCCAGCAGAACTTCACATCCCTACTCAGCCTGTTCTCATATCACGTTTGCGGTTACAGTTACGGTGTAATTGTAGGAATATTGTAGGAATCCTGGGGAGCAGGAGGCGGAGCTTACGTGACTGAAACAGGAAGCAGTTTGACATGGAAGTAGCGCGGTGGAGGATGAAGTTTTCTGCGATGAATAAAGTTTTTGTTTTCAGCAAAAGTTTTTCTTGTTTAACCAAAACCTTATCCCAACCTTTACCTTGATCAAAACATGACCAACGTTGTTTTAACTGTATTTGATTTTGGTGCACACGTAGTAACGGGTCATGCTGGTGGCCATGTGTGTAGGTATGAATCACGGGTCCATTTTATTGGTCCGCTTACTGAGAGTATCAGGTACTACACAGTACTGTTTAATTAGTTTTGTGTTTATAATGTACTATAACAGTAGTTGGTACTATAACAGTAGTTGGTATTATAATAGTAGTTATACTAGCAACAATCGTGATCGTAGCAGCAGCTGAATCAGAAGTTGTAACCAAATCGTAGTCGTAACAGTAAAAGTAGCAGCAGCAGTAGTAGTAGTAGTAGTAGTAGTAGTATAATAATAGTAAAAGTAGCAGCAGTAGTAGTAGTAGTAGTAGTAGTAGTAGTAGTAGTATAATAATAGTAAAAGTAGCAGCAGTAGTAGTAGTAGTAGTAGTAGTAGTAGTAGTAGTAGTAGTAGTAGTAGTAGCAGCAGTAGTAGTAGCAGCAGTAGTAGTAGTAGTAGTAGTAGTAGTATAATAATAGTAAAAGTAGCAGTAGTAGTAGTAGTAGTAGTATAATAATAGTAAAAGTAGCAGCAGTAGTAGTAGTAGTAGTAGTAGTAGTAGTAGTATAATAATAGTAAAAGTAGCAGCAGCAGTAGTAGTAGTAGTAGTATAATAATAGTAAAAGTAGCAGCAGCAGCAGTAGTAGTAGTAGTATAATAATAGTAAAAGTAGCAGCAGTAGTAGTAGTAGTAGTAGTAGTATAATAATAGTAAAAGTAGCAGCAGCAGTAGTAGTAGTAGTAGTATAATAATAGTAAAAGTAGCAGCAGCAGTAGTAGTAGTAGTATAATAATAGTAAAAGTAGCAGTAGTAGTAGTAGTAGTATAATAATAGTAAAAGTAGTAGTAGTAGTATAATAATAGTAAAAGTAGCAGCAGTAGTAGTAGTAGTATAATAATAGTAAAAAGTAGCAGCAGTGGTAGTAGTAGTAGTAGTAGTAGTAGTCGTAGTCGTAGTAGTATTAGTAGTAGCAGTAATAGGGGCGTAGGGGACTAAAAGTCTCATTTTAGTCTTACAGAGTGTTTTCATGCAGCTGTGTTGAGGGAGGAACCAACATCATATCAGAGGTGGAAGATACTGACTGTATCCGATATTTGATAAAAAGCCCAGTATCGTCTCGAGACAGTCGAGCAGTGGTACAGTTCTGAGGTCGGTCCGACTGAATATTCCTCCTTCAGTATCACAGCTCAGGCCTGCCAGCTGCATGCTAACCACCATGTAGATTCCCCTGCTCGTTTGCTCGTGACCTCACTCTGAGCTCTGATAGTTGATTGGCATTCACCGCGGCGCTGCTCTCAAAACCTCCCCCTGCCCTCGCGGTACCCTGCAGAATATGAATGGCAGTCTGAGGGCTGCAGCTAACTTTGGTTTGGCGAGGGCGGCTGGGCTGCTATCGTATCGCTGAGCAGATCATTACAGCCACAGAAGAAATAGTCAAGCAGATAAAACAGGAGGATAAAATACTCTAGAACTGAACTGAACTGAAAAAAAGCCCTCCTAATGTTACAGCCACATAATCCATTTCCTTTTTGGAGACTGTGATAAACCAAATAGTTTGGCGTCCTGGAAACTCTTCCCCTCACCACTTTGGAGGACGCTGCGATGCGATGTGATATAGTTGGCTTGGTAGTTTTGGTTTGGATCCCCACTGAGCGCTAGACGTCTTTTCATCTCCCACATCAACCAGGATCCGCTTGGTGCTAAATCTATTATTAAATATTGAATCGATGCATTAACAGCTGTAAATATCAGAAACACACCAGAGGAGTCCACATGTACACGATCATGTTTCAAACCGTATGTGGGTTTTTCATTTTAAACCATTTAAACGGCCAATCAACCCAAAGTGGCTCAGTGGGTCGGTGCAGCTCGGTTCATTTAGTTTAAATAGAACAAGCTTTTGGCAATGAGGTGGCATGTCAACCAAATGACCAGAACAAACCAAAAAATACAAACAGGAACTAACTGGAGGGCTTTCCCATCCCCCAACCCGTTGAGTGGACTGGAGTAGTTCTGGTTAGGTCGGGGGACCGGCGCCAGATCATAATTTCTCACCTCTTCACCTGAACTGGTGGAGGGAAACCGTTACCGAGAAAGCTTCGCACCACATCACCACACCACATCACCACACCACGTCACCACACCACATCACCACATCACGTCACCACACCACATCACGTCACCACACCACATCACCGCACCACATCACCACGTCACGTCACCACACCACATCACCACACCACATCACGACATCACGTCACCACACCACATCACCGCACCACATCACCACGTCACCGCATCACGTCACCACACCACATCACCGCACCACATCACCACACCACGTCACCACACCACATCACCACATCACGTCACCACACCGCACCACATCACCACGTCACCGCATCACATCACCACACCACATCACCGCACCACATCACCACGTCACCGCATCACCGCAACACATCACCGCAACACATCACCACATCACCGCAACACATCACCACATCACCGCACCACATCACCGCAACACATCACCACATCACCTCACATCGCCAATCACCGCTTCACTGCAACACATCACCGCAGACACGATCATCCGGCATACATCTCACAGCAACGACATCACCGCAACACACATCACCGCATCACCACTACCGTGAGCAACACTCACCAGCATCACCTGGCAACACATCACCACGATCACCACATCACCTGCAACACATGCACCGCAACACATCACCACATCAACCAGCAACACAGTCACCGCAACACATCACCACATCACCCGCAACAGTCACATCACTCGCAACACATCACTGTGTGTCATGATTGGGCATTCATGATTTGCAGTTTATAATTGTGTTGGGGGGGTTTGTGTGTGTGTGTGTGTGTGTGGTGGGGGTGCATATTACAAAGGGGTGGGCAGATACAAGAAACATCTAACACTATACTGTACGTTGTGCACATTGGTGTGTATATTCTCTTTTCAGCTGTGTGTGCATTTGTGCGATAGTCTACAGTGGTGTGTGTGTGGTGTGTGTGTAGTGTGTGTGTGTGAATCCTATAGATCAGTAGAACTGGAGCCCTGGCCACAGAGGTCTCCAGTGGTCTGGCTGTATTGATCGCTGCAGCCTTGGCTAACCTCCTGACCAGTCAGTCTATCTCTGGACTCTATAACTCCCCTCCCTCCAGAGCCTCACACTGCTGACCAAGCCTGGGTGTGTGTGTGTGTGTGTGTGTGTGTGTGTGTGTGTGTGTGGCTCCTCCTTTAGCAGTGATTTTCTTCATTCTTCACAGTGGACTGATGGACTGTTTTGTTTTGACATTTTACCTAAAGCCTCCAGGTAGTTGGATCAGCGTCCTTCCCCTTTAAGACCTCTGGACGCCCGGTGGGGGGTCTGGCGGAGGAGGGAGGATTGATTGTGTCATGTGCTGGCCGGTCGCCCATCTGGACGATTGATTGCCAATTGGTAGTGAACCGGCTGAGGGAGTGTTGACAGCTCACCGCTACTGAGCTCTCTACCTCTTTGTCTTCCACCACTCCCTCTCTCTTTTTTCTCTCTCTCACGCACAGACACGACGACGACTTGACCACCTGTGAGAGAGAGAAGAGAGAGAGAGAGAGAGAGAGAGAGAGAGAGAGAGAGAGAGAGACCATACTCTTAACCTGTATTCAGGAAGCAGTTAAAAGCCAGAGTGTTTGAGCATGTTTGCTTCTCTTTCTTTCTCTGAGGGTTCAAGGATAAGATCTTTTTTACCATGGAGTGTGAGTGTGAGTGTGAGTGTGTGTGTGAGTGTGAGTGTGAGAGAGTATTCCAATCATCTCTGATTTGCTGGCAAATTGAAAAATCCCCTCCATCCTTCCATCCCCTCATCCCCAGACCCCAGCCCAATCAGACCCCACGTCCAAACCCCCAGACCGCCGCTTCTGTGTGTGTGTGTGTGTGTGTGTGTGTGTGTGTGTGTGTGTGTGTGTGTGTGTGTGTGTGTGTGTGTGTGGTGTGGTGGAAGATTCCGGGGGCTAATGTTGGGTGGATTATCCCCCTCCTTCTCCTCTTTGAAGTGCTGCCAATGGAACGAATTGCACCGCGCTGTCCCTAATGCACTGGTGAGCTTTCTCCATTTCTATGCTCCTCTCCTGAGCCCCCCCACCCATCCCCCCCACCCAACACCCCCCATCTGCCCATAGCCCCCCCCCCCCCCCCCCTTTTCCGCCCCTTTCACCCACATCCCTCCACCAATCAGCAGGCAACATGTCGAAGCGATGTGTGGCGCGGTGATTGGGTAGCGTAAGTTAGCAAAACGGCGCTGTTGGGGTTTTTTTTTTTTTTTTTTTGCATCAGGGCAGAGTAGCTGGCTGACTGGTGCAGTGTGTGTTGTGTGTGTGTGTGTGTGTGTGTGAGAGAGAGAGAGAGAGAGAGATGGCGAATGAGCGAGCGACAGCCAGTGTTAGATGCCTACCCGTGCATGGGGTGCTTTGTATGTGTGAGTGGTTGAACATGTGAGGTTCAGGGTATTACACCGAGGGCAGCGGGCCGAGCCAGGGAAGGTCATCGGTGCAAATCCCCCAAACCGGCGGTGACGATCTGGGCCGGGTAAAGTGCCCCCCCCCCCCCCCCCCCCCCCCACATGTTTCTATTGGCTAGGAGTATAAGACTGAACGTTAGTGCTATGCAGTATCCCAGCTGTGTCATGGCTCACTTTGGACTTTCCTCAATCCTTTTCAGATGCTTTGCACTCGTGTCACGATCCTGGAGGCCCATTGGAAAACGAGAGGTACCTGAACACGATGGTTGTGATGTGGGTGTAGCTCAGTTCAGTAACGTTAAGTAAAAGTGACCAGTGTGATCCGGTAGATTTGTCTCCAGATGTTACTGTGACTCAGTAAACTGTCTTGTCTTCAGCCCGAGTCTCTATCTGAGTTGGAGCTGGAGAAGAGGCAGCTCAGCCAACAAACTAGCTAACTAGCCAGCAGGCTAATTTAGCAAAGTAACAGTATGATTATTGTTTTAATATGATTGTAATTATTACTTTCTTTCTCTTTTCTTTAACTCTGTTATCTCGACATCATTGTAACATTGATTCCTCGAGACTTAAATAAAGGTTCAATGTTAACATGGAACTGCGAGCAGCTACTAACGCTAGCTACTAGCCGTGAAACGTTAGCTACCGTGGCAAATCAGATTGCTGACAACGAGACAGTGATGGTTAGCTGGCCAGATGCTACGGTTAGCTATAGCTAACAAGCTAGCGCTATTTAAACACAGATGTATCATTGTCCCAGTCAACAGCACAGAGACGAACCATGTCTGTTCCACTACGTTGAGACGTACATTTAGTCATTAAAAGCTGAGGACTTCCAACATGGCCGCCAGTGGGCATGTCACATTACCTGCTGTATTCACGTGTACATCCCAAATGCATGTGAGCCATGTGGGAGAGATGGCTGGGGGGTGTTCGGGGTGAGGTGGAGGGCTGGAGGAAGTCTGCTGAGGGAGGCGAAGAAGGTTGAGGAGAAAATGGGCTGGAGTTGGAGGGGAGCACAGGGGGGGGGGAGACGAAGGTTAAGGCTCTGGAAGAGGAGAGGGAGAGGTATGGGGCTGGTCGAGAGGGTTTAAGGAGGGGGCGGGGCTTGGCCCGGGGGCGGGGCTTGGCCCGGGACCAGGAGCAGCAGAGAGTCGGCTGATGGAGAAAGCAGGTGTGAAAGAATCCCTTTTCCTCGCTCATTTCCTCTCACATGTTTTTACATCTATGACCACTTGAGCGCACACACACACACACACACACACACACACACACACACACACACACACACTCACACTCACAGACTAATTGCACCCCCACCACCACCTCTCTTCCTCTGGTCTGGTACCTGGTGCTCTTGCCAAGGCTGGCAAAGAGTCTGATGGCACAGTGCCCCTCTGTGCCCTGCCCTCTGCCCTCCCTCCTTCCTCCCTCCCTCCCTCCCTCCCTCCTTCCTCCCTCACTCTCTCAGGGTAAAGACTTGGCAGTACACCCAGGCCCAGCAGGTCAGCGGTCCCACACCCAGGAGGCCCTCAGAGCACAACAGTACGCTTACGAAACAGCCTTATGAGAGCGACAGGACGAGAAAGATGAGGATGGGAGGGACGGGGGGAGAGAGTTTAAGAAAGGAAAAGAAGGAGAGAGAGAGGTGGGGAGAAAGGGGGGAGTAGGAAGGAAAGGGTGTGTCTGGCGGAGGGCAGCGACGGCGACACCCCTGAGCCTTTCGTTGGAGGTCGGCCGACCGGCCAGCGAAAAGGTCGGGAGGCGGAAACCCTCTCGGTACACTCTGTGCCGAGGCGAGGTGGAGGGAAGCCCGTCAGGTGGTTTTCCTTGGCGACGCCGTCCACTTTCACAGTTTTGTTTTTTCCTGCCCATTCCCGTCGAAAACGAGACGAGAGAGGAAAGTAAAACGATCGCTGGTTCAAAATGTTTTCCCTACCCTAGCTCGTCTCTCTTTCACACACAGACAGAAGTACTTATTACATCTGTGGTCAGGCTGTTCTCCTTATTCCTGGTAACTTGCAGCGCGGCGGGTCCTTGAACGCATCAGGACAGCAGAAACTTCCCAGGTGAGAATGTGTGCACGGTACTGTAGTGTTTAACTCTCCCCCCGCCTGCCGCCGCTCCCCAAGGTCAGTCCTGTTTTCTTAGGCGGCGTGCCCGGTTGCATTAGGGTTAAGCAACAGAGAGAGAGAGAGAGAGAGAGAGAGAGAGAGAGGAGGGAGGAGGGAGGGCTGCAGGTGGCTGGGCGGCGGGGGAGATGTCATTCGACTCGGTCCTGGCTCTGTGTTTTTTTATTTATTTCTCCCCGCCGCGATTCAGCGCAGTTCGTCTGATTGTTTTGGATGTAACCCCCCGCCGCCGCCGCCGCAGCCCGCCGCCCCGCCGCCGCCGCACCCCTCGTCTGGCGTGAAGCCGCCGCCCCCCTGCCCGATGTTACGCAACCAGAGGTGGGGTCAAAGAGAGGACAGAGACATGGAGAGAGTTGCTCGGTGGGAGAGGAGGGACACCGGCTCTGCTGCTGGGCCGACTTGGTTATAAGATCCCTCCACTCTCTCTTACTGTCTACCACACACACACACACACACACACACACACACACACACACACACACACACACACACACACACACACAGAGAGAGAGACTGCCAAATCACATGCTACACTCAGACACAGACACACACAGTTTATCAGATACACAGATGCACACCCAATCACTGACATGCATACACACACACACACACACACACACACACACACACACACACACACACACACTCGGTCTCCTAGCTGCGGGGGGGGTGTTGTCGCTGCGGGCCAGACGGGCCGAGTCATGCAGCAGACAGACCCACCCTGTTGGATCAGCGTCAACCTGGCTCCCTCTCCGAGCCTCAAACTGGCTCAGCAGCAACACTTCCTCTTCAGGGCTCCGAGACCCCGAGCTCCTCCCCCCGGCCCCCCCGAGCTCCTCCCCCCGGCCCCCCCGAGCTCCTCCCCCCGGCCCCCAGCCCCCCCGAGCTCCTCCCCCAACCCCCCCGGTTTCGTGCAGATCTCCAAATCCCACCCCCCTGCCACTTTTTTACTGCTCAACCAACTGGATCCGGACGTCGTGGCCGGCGACCTCCCAAAGCGGCCCGGTGGAGCTCGGCGGGCTCCGGGGTCCTGCGGTGGTTTACGAGGTCTCTGCTGCGGTGCGACGGTGCTGCTGGCTAATGGACTCCCCGGGGGGCCGTCCAGACGCCAGGACGGCTGATTGATGGGTTCCTATAGCTTTAGAAACAACACGTCACTCCCTGGTCTGAGTGCTGCCCGTTCATTCAGGGGGGATTCATCAACCGTTTTGATTTGTCAGGTTTATATCAGGTTTTTATCACTTAGTTAACAAAACATCACAACTGCTACGTGTTGCTTTTAACAACAACTACACATTAAAGGTGTTTTAACAACACAACATCTTTCCAGAGACCCTTTAACGCCTTTACCACCTGGTGAAATCTATAAATAAGTTTTATTTCAAGTCTAAATGTCGGTGCATGCAGCAGCGTATCACCGCTGTCGGAGGAAAGACCTCGTATAGTTTAAAAAATTGAACTTTTCAAGAATTTTTCTAAAACCGCCTCGTTTTAAACTGGCAGCCATACATCGCTGGTGTTTCATGGTGGAGTTGTGAAAGCGGCCCAACCACTAAACCACCACATCACCCTGCTCCGCTATTTCCTGCCCTGTGAATGCGTACGTCTGTACCGCGGGGCGTCCCGGTGGGAAGCGAACCCCCCTTACGCCGGCGCTGCTGGCTGCTTATTAAGCCACACAAGACCAATAAACCCAAGTACGACATGTTTGCAAATACTGGACGGGGGCCAAGAGGCTGCTGGGAAAGCGCCAAGTTGCATTCACTTTTGGAGGAAATAATGTTTTGGCAGCGATGCTCTTCGCTCCTCCGGGCGGCCCCGAGCTCCGGCGAGCGCCTGTTGAGCCTGTTGAGGCCCGGCTGTGTTACAGCGGCGCTGGTCTTCAGCCACAAGGTCACTCAACTGCCTCCCAGATCAGAAACACTTAACTACGCCGAGTCCAGTAAATGTACGTGAATTTTGTCTCGGTCGTATCGGTGCAGGACGGACAGGACCTCACAGGGCGGGGCGTCAGGGCGGGCAGGACCTCACAGGGCGGGGCGTCAGGGCGGTGCCAGGTCAGCGCCGCCACGTTGCTCCCGCTAAAAAAAAAATAAATCTACAATGAAAACTTTCAGACACAAACACACAAGACATTATTTCCTCTGCCGTTGACGAGTCGGAGCGTTGGGCCGCCACCCCGTCTGATGAACGGGCTGGTGAGTACCGGACTGGAGGAGCGACTCGCCGTGAAACTTTTCTTCAACTCTCTTGCTGAAACGAACATCCCGTCTCTCCCGTCTCTCTCTCTCTCTCTCTCTCTCTCCCTCCGTCTGATTTCCACTTTTATTTTTAGCGCCTGAATGATATTTTCCGTGACATTTCCTGCCTCGGTGCCGCCGGCCCGAGCGCTAAAGGCCAGGCCACGCATCCTTTTATCCCGGCTAAGTGACTTGTAGGCCGGCTCCCATTGTGCTCGTCAATGGCCGCCGCTTAGACCGCTCAATAGGAGCAACAATGGGCGACTTCAGCCCTCCGCCCACCTCTTACCGCTCTGCCTCTCTCCTCTTTCTATCTCCCCATCTCTCTCGCTCGCTCGCTTTCTGCCCGTCGCTCGCTTTGTCCTTCGTCCATTTTTTTCTCTTTTTTTTTTTCCCCGATCGCTCGCAACTCTTTGCTAACTTTCCTCTCTGACTTGCATCACTCTCCCCTCTCGCTCCCCCAGTACCTCACTTTACACTAAATATCTTCCTCCCCTCTCTCTCTCTCTCTCTCTCTCTCTCTCTCTCTCTGGATATCCTCACCATCTCACTGCCCTCTGATATGAGTGCTGTTGGATGAAATAAATATGAGGCAGGAGACATAAATATTTATAGCTGCTTCGGCTGTATAATTTTGCTGTGTGTGTGTGTGTGTGTGTGTGTGTGTGTGTGTGTGTGTGTGTGTGTGTGTGTGTGTGTGTGTGTGTGTGGGGTATATGTTTTCAGACCCTTAGCCAGTGCAGGTGCCCAGGTCAGGAAGATACCAGGGTAGGCAGATAAATAATTCACAGGAAGCTAAACCTTGAATTCACATCACTTTGATAAGACAATAGGAGCAGCATGGCAGCATGGCACCCTTGAACACACGCGCACGCACACACACACACACACACACACACACACCACGTGTCATGTGCCCTCACACACAGAACAGTAAATGCATACTAACACATATCGCCCTGCACATGCACAGCTATATAGGCATACAGTTATCACACACACACACACACACACACACACACACACACACACACACACACACACGTGCACAGCCACACCCCAATAACATGGAGGTTCTCCTTACACACTCTGACGTCAGCAGACACACCCAGCCAGTCTCACACACACACACACCACTTTGTTTATACTTCATTCACTTTGTATTGTGTGTTCCTCTGACATCACTCCTCCATTCTGTGTGTTTGTAGGTTATGTGTGTGTGTGTGTGTGTGTGTGTGTGTGCTTTTTACACACACACACTCAGACTCACTAACTGCATTACACAGGGAGAGGGCTGCGTCAATAAGTAATGAGTGCGATATGAGGGCCCCCAGTTGACCCGGCCCTTTAATATTTTAACAGTAGGGCCTCTCAGACAATAGCGGCCGATACGCTGCAGCAGCTCGACCGTAAAATCTCCCTTCACAGGACTCGACAGGAGCGCCGCCCTCTCAAGTCCAATTTAATAACGTCCTCCGAGGGCGAGTCGCCGCCGCGGCCGAATCAAATGGCACTTTTAAGACTTTTTAAAAGGCCCAGAATGCCGCGGGACCGTCGGGGAGATGAGGCGGGCTCTCGAGCTGCGAGTGGCGTTGGAGCGCTCTGTACTGAGTGTGTGTGTGTGTGTGTGTGTGTGTGCATGAGATTTTCACCTGGTAGCACAATCTGTAGAGATTGTGCTACCAGGTGAAAATCCCATGCACACACACACATATCAGCACGCTAGACGAGATAAGATTCGTTCTGTTATCGTGAGTCCTGTAGTGTCAACATGTCCAGTAACTGCAGGTGGACAGATTTGGATTATCGGAGTTATTTGTTTTGTTCCAACCACATGAACCAGGTCTTTACGAGAGAGAGAGAGAGAGAGAGAGAGATCCTAACTCGACCCAGACTTTCATTTCATCCATACCGAAACCAATTGAACAACAGCCACACACTGTACAGTGACCTTGACAGTGACCTTGTCGTCTCCACGTATCTGCAGCCAGTTGTTTAAACATTAATCCCTGAATTACACCGCTGACAGGGTTTCAGCGATGCTATCTCGGCTGCCTGACGCACGTTTTGGTGGTTTTGTGAGCAGTTTTATGACCTGCAGTGTAAACAAGCTCTTGACCGGCTGTTTATTAGAGCCGGGTGTTTATTTGCTGAAATATGAAACTCTTTCAGGCATTTATTAGAAGTTTTACAGTATTTATTTTCAGCGTATTTTCCACAGTGTGTCATTGCAGGACCGTTCTTACCATGTTTTACTGTTTTACTCCCATTAGCTGAAGGTTTCGACTGCACAGTGTTTCCATTGGTCTAGTTTAGCATGTTTATTGATACTTTTACTATCTATTATTCTATTATTCCCTCAGCGTTGTGTTAGACTCCACCCATCACCTCAAGACGTCTTACAGTGACTCTTACTGTCAGTCAAAGGGTTTACAGTTTACCCTGTTCTCATTTAGCTGACACAACAATTCATTGACTTTTACTTTTACCCTCCAGTTCCTCGTGTGGTGCTTCAGCTAACAGGAGTGAGCAGTCACACGGCACTGGAACAAAACAATATTAGATGCAATAAATGTTTTGAATCAAGAAATGTTTAAACGTTATATATTGTAGTTCCACTCGCCTGCTAGCCGACGGTTCTTCCTAGCCACATCTAGTAATAGGAGCTAACAGGGTGGATACATTGCAGCGAGCGACACCAACCATGCTAGCACCAAAAAAAATCCCCGACTTCCCTCCCGGACTGTCATGAAACCCTCTGAGCCCGACCGGGTCAACCTCTCATCACTATATCATTTTGCAGCAGCCAGTCTCTCAAGTCATGATTGAATTAAGCCACTCTGCCGAGCGCCCCGCCGAGCTCGCAAATACATTCCTCAGACTTCCACTTACCCCTGGCTGGCCGCGCAATAAAATACAGCCAATTAAGCTTTATTCTTCACCGTGTGAAGCCCTTCCCCTGCTGCTGAGTCTGGTTTGAGTCTGAATAACTTCCTCCCCGACTTCCCTTCCCGTGAAGAGCTAGATGGAGCAGAACCTCCTTAGCTAACATGCCAAATGGCTGGAAAAGTATACAGTGGTAGCCCTTCATTTATCCTCTACTAGTATTACACACAGTGGTAGCCATTATACAAGCCCCCCCACTCCGGTCCTATTCTGCACTGTGTACAATGTTAGCCATGGTTGCAATATGCCCACCCTGTGTTGTATTCAGTCTCTCTATCCTTCATTAGCAGTGTATACAGCAATACAGCCCCTGCAGACAAAGCTAAGCTAACGCTACAGTTGAAGCTATGCAGTTAAAATAGTGCAACTGGAGTAAAATTGTGACTCGCAAAGTAAAATCAGTTCCTGTTTTGTGCCGTAAAACAATCCAGCAGATTTCCCACGACCTCGGATCAGTCCTCAGTGGTCTCGTTTGTTTACAGGTAATTTCAACCTTTAACGGTTTGTTGACGTTTGAATGCTACACGGCACCTTTAAAGCGGCGGGGGGAGTAGGAGGCTGTGTTTGGGTTGCGCCGGGCAGCCAGAGGGACTAGAAGTGTCTGAAAGCTCAAAACCCAGTCTTGTGTTTAATCCTGCCGGGGCTTAGCCGCCACGGGCCGGTCCACGTCGGGACACATTGTCAAATGAGATTTCGGAGACAATCTAATCCCTCGCCAAGTCCCGTTTTGTTTGCTGACATGAAACAGTTTGTCCAATGAAAGCCCGAGCCGGTGGAGGCGGGCGGCTTCGGAGTAACACGGTCTTCATGCCAGGATTTGATCTTTAAATATTTGCTATTAGACATGGTGTCGCGTGTACACACTTTCCTCTCAGTTTAATTAGACTGTGTGTGTGTGTGTGTGTGTGTGTGTGTGTGTGTGTGTGTGTGTGTGTGTGTGTCTCCACCTGTCTGTTGCTTTCTCGCTTCATTTTCTCTCCTCTCTCTCTCTTTATCTCTATGTGAAGTGAAGGAGGAGGGAGATGAGAGATAGAAGAGTAAAGGAGTGGACAAGGGGGGTGGGGGGGGTGAGGAGTAGGGCTGAAAAGAGAGGAGAAGGGAGGGAGAGAGAGGATGGGAGGAGAGGTAAGAGGAGGGAAGGAGAGGAGGCGAAAGGAGAGGAATGAGGAGATGAGGATATAACACTAGGAGTCACAGTAGGAGAGGAGAGGACATGTAGAGGAGGAAGGAGAGAGGAGGAGAGAGGAGGAGAGAGGAGGTGTCTCAGCTTTTATTGAGGGTTTATTGGTTTGGCAGAGCTCCAGACCCAGATATGATCCCATAATGCACCAGGAGGCTCGGCAGGTATAGAGACATAGACGGACGCAGTAAAACACATACATGCAGTTTCACAGTGAGAGTAAAAACATAGTTTACACACACACACACACACACACACACACACACACACACACACACACACACAGAGTAAGACACACCAATGTATTCAGATGCACGCAGGACGAAGACGCACACACACGCCTGAAGCTCCACATCTGAGCTCTGATTGGAGAATAACGTTGCCATGGATGCCAGGTGGGCGTGGCCACGGTGTCGGAGATTAATAAATCATGCTGTGTGTGTGTGTGTGTGTGTGTGTGTGTGTGTGTGTGTGTGTGTGTGTCCTGAACACGCCAGGGAGGGTTTCACAAAGCTTCACTCTACCGTATCCAGCTGCAGCAGCCTCTACTGTGTGTCTGTCTGTCTGCCTGTCTGACCCACTTTCTCCTCTCTCCCTCCTTCCCTCCCTCCCTCCCTCCCTCCTTCCTTCCCTCCCTCCCTCCTTCCTCCCTGTGTCTCTTGATGTGGGGAACAGTTTTTTTTGGCAGGCTGAAGTTGTCACCTCTGGTTCATTTTCCCTCTCTCTTCCTGATAGTGTTTTTCGTCTCCTCTCTCTCTCTCTGTCTCTCCTCTCTCCTCCTCTCCTCTCTCCTCTCTCTCCATCTCTCCTCTCCTCTCTCTGTCTCTCCTCTCTCCTCTCTCTCCTCTCCTCTCTCTCCTCTCCTCTCCTCTCTCTCCTCTCCTCTCTCTCCACCTCTCCTCTCTCTTTCTCTCTCCTCCCTCTCTGTCTCTCCTCTCCTCTCTCTCTGTCTCTCCTCCTCTCCTCTCCTCTCTCTCCGTCTCTCCTCTCCTCTCTCTGTCTCTCCTCCTCTCCTCTCTCTGTCTCTCCTCTCTCTCCTCTCCTCTCTCCGTCTCTCCTCTCTCTCTCTCCTCTCTCCTCTCTCTCTCTCCGTCTCTCCTCTCCTCTCTCTGTCTCTCCTCTCTCTCCTCTCCTCTCTCCGTCTCTCCTCCTCTCTCCTCTCCTCTCTCTCCACCTCTCCTCTCTCTTTCTCTCTCCTCCCTCTCTGTCTCTCCTTTCTCCTCCTGTTGTTTTCTCCTCTGTCCTTATCAAGATCTGGCTCATGATGTGTCTGTCTCCCACGGTCTCTCTGCATGTAGTGATATTGAGTGTAAGGAACCTCGCCGAGGAACAAGGTCATGTAATGAGTTGTTTGTCTGCCTGTCTGCCTGTCTGTCTATCTGAGTGTCTGTCTGTCTGCCTGTCTGTCTGAGTGTCTGTCTGTCTGTCTGTCTGCCTGTCTGACCTTTTCTATCTCTTCTTCTATTCATGATATTTATCTATTTATCCATCTACCATTTTTAATCTTTTATCATCCCAGGACCCAAATTCAGTTTCTCCCTCAGATTCAGATTCATGAAAACGTTGCAGCGCTGAAACAAACCACAACCCTGCCGGTAGTTTGAGATAATATCGGTAGAAGTTGTAATTTGAGACATTGTCATATAAGTAAAAGTCTGTTTGGCTACTGTCTACTGGAGAAATCCTCTGGAGACAGGAAGTGATGCGTTTTTCACCTACAGGAACTCAAACTTCAACAGAAAATCCAAGGAGAAAGACTTTAAACATTACAACATGATGACCTACTTCTGGTCCCGCCCCGTAGTCCAGGAACCAAGATGCTTTACACTCGGCAACATATGAACAACGTCGCTGCTCTGGGGTCAGTTTCAGCCTCCAGGTAGCAGGTTGTTGTACCGCCTCAACGTTCTGTGTGACTCACTACGTGGATGTTTGTGGTCCGTCTGCTGACATCTGTTTTCATGGCAGCTAATCTATCAGCCCACAGTATCTTATACATCCTGGTTTACGTTGAGGGACTCGTTGAGGCTCTGGCAGAGTGACAATCAAAGAAAAAACTATATTCAGGCTTGCTTCATTCCCATTTTCCATGTATTATCTTAAGCTGTGTAACATCTACACAGGATGCTTTTGGATGGGGAGCTTTTACTTTGAAAATATGCCAATACACAATGCAGTGGATTGATACTCGATTAGAAGCTAGCCGGTGACGGGCAGGTCAGTCAATTGCTTCCTCAACGTTGCATTTTGCACGAGGCTGCCGACAATAAACTGCTAACAGCGGATCAATAGTCCTAATTGGTGGTTGGCTGCTTCTTCACATCAGGTCGTCAATACAGGATCACCAGCTCTGATCACGTCTGGCGTACGGAGGCGTGTTTACAACTTTATCTGTTATAGCAAATACAAACACGCTGATACTAAACACATTCAAACTGTTTTAGAACGGTTGTGTCGATAAAGTTTGAAGCTCAGAGCGTCGTGGCTGTTCGGGACAGAAGCTGAGACAGATGATGGATCCCCTCGCCTCCGTCCTGCCGGTGATCAATAATCCATTATGAGTTTCAAGGCATTTGGGCTCTGAGGTGGCGGTGGTCTCATGGTTCAAGATGCTTTTGAAAACCTGTTGCATCACATGACGATGGATTTCACACATTTAGTCCCTCAGCTGTATATTTGCTTGAGTTAAGTTTTTGGATTTCAGAATAAAGGTTTTAAAGGTTTTTGAAAATGAAAGAGTGCGTTGAAGGAAAATATCTGAAAGTACTTAATTTAAAAAAAAAAAAAAAAATCATCAATAAGCCTCAGCTCTCTGGGCGTCTCTCTTTTGACCAATGTTGTGTCAAAACGGCCTCAAAAGTCTTTGAAATGTCCTTGACCTTTAACCCCGGAGACCCCAGTCAAAAAACAACAATGGAGGCAGACCGTCAACCTCACCTCATTGTAAACTCTCATTGGCTATCGGTGGCATGTGACCCCCTACACACTACAGGACTGGTTCAGGGACTCCTGCAGGTGTCGGATCGTAAACATCAAACATGTTTGACACGATTGGGGGCGTCGATCCGTAAGCTCCTCCCCCTACCAGGATGGATAAAGCCTCGCTGTGGAGCGAAACACTTCACGACAACCTCTTTGGACCTGAAATGATCAAGAGTATCTCTCTTCCTTAACGAGCCTCTGTCTCCATTCAGCTCTAATTACTGTGATTGCCTCGTTAGCGATCAACCAGGCTCTCCATGTCGGGGGGTTCCAGGTGATATTGAGCCAATTACAGATCAGCGGTGCCGATCGTTAGCCGGCTGCCTCCTCGCATCGGTTTCCCGTAATTCAGGGCCAATAAACAATCAATAGCTGTAATCAGTAACCAGCGCAGGCTGTTTGTCAGGATCCCGAGGGGTCCTGGGTCGATGTGGACCCGACGTGGACCTGCGGCGGTGACGAGTCGTTGTTGATCGAGTCCCTTTGTCTCGGAGCTTCGTGACTCATCGGTGAAATTTTCTCTTTTGTTTTTCTGTGTGAGTCATTCTGCCTTTATCCTCCATCTCTCTTTACCGGAATTTGCCGTACGTGCGTCACACATCACTTCAGTCAATACTATGAAATACGTTTTAGACACACACACACACACACACACACACACACACACATTCTCATTCCCCCTCCGGTCCCGGTGGGTTTATCTCTCTATCTCAGAGATCAGGTTGGGAATTAGTTCTGATGCAGCTCCTGCCCTTCAGCCCAGGGCAACACACACACACACACACACACACACACACACACACGACACACGGACACACACACGGACACGCTTACACACATTCCACACACGCACATGCTTCTTCCCGACGGACCCACTCACACACACTGATTCACACACTCGTCCTCAGACACACACACACACACACGGCGGTCAACAGCGCATTGGTTGTCATCGGCCACTAATTACATCAACAGGTGCCTGGCAGGAGGGCACCATACCGTGTGTGTGTGTGTGTGTGTGTGTGTGTGTGTGTGTGTGATTGAGTAGCTGACTGTCCTGCTAAATGCTCGGCTGATTTAAAGTCAAGTGGTGGAGAGAGAGAGGGAAGATGGATGGAGAGAGAACGAGAGATATGGATGTTGTGGTAGGAGCGCAGCTGGCTTCACTCAGCCCAGTTAATACACTGGTAATGATGATGTGAGGGGGCGGGGGGGTGGAGAAGGAAAGGAGTGGATTAGATCACAGAAGGAGAAAGGGATGGATGGATGGATGGATGCATGGATGATGTGGGGATTCATGGATGGAAGGGAAAGAGGAATGGATCAGTCAGTGGTTCAAAAAATATGAAATCCAGCAACACGAGGAATAAGAACGGCTTTCAGAAATATTGAACTTGGCTGTTTTGCACCAAGTGTCTTGTGCCAAGAGCTGGTGAACTAAAAACACAAAACCTTCAACAGGTCAAAATACTGAATCAGGTACTGTGTGAGCAGATTTAGAGTGAGATCATTTTTAGTAGCAGTAGAGAGAGAGACAGATCGGGCGAGAGAGGAGGGATGACATGCGACACAGGTCCCGGGTCAGATTCGAACCCAGGACGTCGTGGTGATGTGGTGTGGGCCTTAGACCACTGAGACACCAGGACGCCCCGGAGAGGGTTTTCATCTACAACCTGCTCACTCACGTACACAGTGGAACTGTCATGTCTTTTTGTCATTTTGTCATTTTGTCATGTGTTTTTCTTGCCGGTGGCCTCGCACCCGCCAGGTGTCTCCACATGAGGTTCAGGTTGAAGTGTACGGTGGTCAGCATTGACAAACTTTGGAAAAAGCCAAAGACTGAGGCATAGATTTATCAACCAAAAGACAGATTTTACTGGGATTTGTCGCTTGGCGGGCGTTACATTCAGACCCATCTCCCCA
>JAXDDX010000029.1:3445000-3617500 GCA_034670405.1 Hoplostethus atlanticus
GTCTGCTGGTCTGCTGGTCTGCTGGTCTGTTGGTCTACTGGTCTGCTGGTCTGCTTGTCTGTTGGTCTGTTGGTCTACTGGTCTGCTGGTCTGCTGGTCTGCTGGTCTACTGGTCTGTTGGTCTACTGGTCTGCTGGTCTGCTGGTCTGCTGGTCTACTGGTCTACTGGTCTGTCTCACGCCGGTGATTAGTCTCCGGCGCGACAGAGAACATAACGTGATGTTTTTTGTGTATATCGCGTTCATATCGCGATAACGATGATCAACCATCCGCTGTGCAGCCCAGCTGGGAGGCTGGTGAAGGATTCAGTCAGTTTCATTGGAGCTGGAACGAGAAGAGAGGAAATAGATGGGATGGGAAGTGTGTGTGTGTGTGTGTGTGTGTGTGTGTGTGTGTGTGTGTGTGTGTGTGTGTGTGTGTGTGTGTGTGTGTGGGGAGTGATAGAAGTCCCCCAGCCGCCGCTCAATTTGCAGTGTTCATCATTCCTGAGGCAGGCTGTGTAAGCCTAGTCTATTATACACACACCCATCCACACACACACACACACACACCTATTTAAACACTCTTTCACACATGCACACACACACTCAAAAACCCTGAGACACACACACACACACACACACACACACACACACAGTGAGGAGCTCCTGACTCAGCAGTTTGTTGCCATCAGGAACCGGGAGCTGTGCTGCTGGCACTAAACAGCCATATCTATTCACACTGCCACAGGAGTTAGATTAGAGGAGATAGAGTGTGTGTGTGTGCGTGTGTGTGTGTGTGTGTGTGTGTGTGTGTGTGTGTGTGAGAGAGAGAGAGAGCACACTGGGGGGGAGTGAAGGATAAGGTGGCTGGCTATAATGATTGGCCACGTCCCTCATATAGTGTCTACCTCTTATCTCTCTCTCTCTCTCTCTTTCTATCTCCTTTATCTTCCTCGCTCCATTTCTTTCTCTTTCTCTTTTTCCTCCTCTTTCTCTCTCTCTCTCTCTTTATCCCCATCTTCCAAGGTTTTTCTCTCACAGTCTATCTCACCTTGTTTTTTCTCCTCACTCTGTTTCAGTCGGTCCATCAGTTGTTTCAGCTCTCCGTCCTCCTCTCTCTCTCTCTCCATCGTTCGGTGTGTTTCTCTTGTTTTATCTGCCATTTTCCTCCAGTGCAGCCGGTGAGATGCCAGCTGACTTAAAAACATCCTGAAACTGAAACAATGAAACCTTAAATAGAGCCTGAGATTGTTTAAATGCAGTAATTCTACTATTTTATCGGATGTTTTTCACTCTGTCAGTCGAGGCGAAGGGGAGCAAAATGTAAAATCCAGTTGTGTCGTTTCACCAAAACATGTGAGTGACCAGCAGCATCATGTTGCATCACACTGAGACGGGATCTCGTTACACTAGGTAAAGAAAATCGTCAAAATGAAACCTCTTATCAGCTAGATCCTGTAAAAAGCAAAGAATTCTGCACAGTTTTGCCCAACCGGAGATCGCTGAGCGCTTCCTGTTCCGGTATCGGTAACAGGAAGGGTTTAGTTGGTCTTAAAGCCCCGCCCACACCCCCACTCCTCACCCACTCACCCATTGTCTCCCTCTCCCTCAGGTCTTGTTTCACATGTCGACAACACACACACCTCTCTCCTCTAACCTCCCTTAAACGGCAGCGCTAACCGCTAACCTCCTGTCCGCCCGTCTGTCTCTCACGGTAGCTTCGTCTGTCACGCTCCGCTCTCCGTCTGTCAGTCAGCCTGTCTGTCTGTCATGTTTATCTGCCTGTCTGTCAGGTCAGGACCGGTCCCGTCATGCCCGGTGAGTACTCTCGTGGTACCAGGCAGGCAGCCAGAGATGCTACGTAGTGAAACTGAGCCTGCAGAGCATCCAGAACGTTCTCCTGGACTAACATCGTTATGACGCAATAACGATGACAGAGAGAAGAGAAACGTCTGGAACACAGCGACCAAAGACCTTCATCATTGGACACAAAATATTGATTTAGAGGGATTTTATTAAAAGTTCAAGTCATTTACAAGCTTGCACCACAATATTTTCCTCAGCAGGACCGCAGTCATAGGAACGTCTGTCGCTAGCATCCGTGGCTACCGCTAGCAGAGCTGAATCCAAGTAAACTAAGAGCATCGTTGCATGTGAGCTTGGTCAGCCGGGTGTTTGTCTGCAGTCACCGAGGAGTTACGAGGTTTCGCTAGTTAAATAGAAAGCAACAAAACCTGAAAATAGAATCGAACAAAAGTAAAACGACAATAAGAACAATAAAAAACACATATTTAGTAGAATGCCAGAGTGGGAAGTTTGGGAAAGAGTACGGATTACTTACATGTAGAGGTTTACTTACAGTATCGCCTTTATATAAAAATCAATCAGTAAATATCAGCCTGTCGGTGCCTCAACCTTGGATGAGGAGCTGCTGGTCCTGAAGGGATCCAGTGGAGAGTCGTAGCGTCCCAAGGTGGTCTGAATGGAGACCGGCATCAAGAGACATGTCATCATATGAGCAGTATCATGAAGTATCACCTCTTCACTTCCTGTTGGACCTCTGCTCTGTTAACGCCCCTCTGACTGCACAGAATATCATCAGTGTGGCATCTGTGTCATATCTGTGTGTGTCTGACTGATTCAGAGGAATCTACCGAGTCACCGAGTCGTTATCAGGCGACTCCCCCCCCCCCAGGCGATGAGGTCACAGGACTTCCTCCTCATCGTCACCGGGTTGTTAGTTAGAAGTTGGTTTTGGTCAGCGATAACCTGACGAACCTGAAACCTTAATCTGACTCCAGTGTTTTCACAATAACTGTAACAGGCAGTTTTTTGTGTTCAGATTACTGTAATCTGATACATGTAATCTGTTACTCCGGGTCCCGTCGGGTTTTTCTGTAGTTGATTAATTTCTCTACACTGGGACAATTCTCTGGTGGGGAGCATTACTCTTATTTCATTTTAACCTCCCGTTCACCTTATTTGTCTTTAAAGTACACACACGCACACGCACACACACACACACACACACACACACACACACACAGGGTTTATAGCACAGTATTATCCTGCAGGTAGTTCTCTTTTTTCAGAGACAAAAACACAGGAGTGAGTTACATTGTTCACTATTATTCACACACACGCACATGTACAGTACACACACACACACACACACGTGCACATACACACACACACACACACATGAACACACAGGGCTGAGAGTTCCAGTGTTATTCTGCAGGTAGTGCTCGTGTTTCTTGAGAGCGAACACACGAAAACAGAAGGTTGAGTTCCAACATTCAGTGTTATTCTGCAGGTAGGCCTTTTTTTCTTTAAAGTAAACACACACACACACACACACACACACACACACACCACACACACACACACACACACAGGGCTTAGTGCTATTGTTATGCAGGTAGTGCTCTACATTTACATTCTGGCTCAAACTGAACTGTGACAAGCTGACAGCGGTTAGTACCGGCCTCTCTGATCTGGTGTGTGTGTAGGTGTGTAGGTGTGTGTGTGTGTGTGTGTGTGTGTGTGTGTGTGTGTGTAATCCTGGTATACTGGCGGAAGGCACATAGCTCTTCTAGACATCTAAAGAGAGAGAGAGGAGAATAAGGACGGAGAAAGACAGATGTGGAAGGACGAGAAGGTAAAAGGATGGAGGGAGAGAAATGAGTGAAAGAGGAGGGGAGAGATGGAGAGAGGAAGGGAGAGGGGGAGAACAAGCAAGTAAAAACAGGGGGAGGGAGGGAAAGACAGGAGGGGAGATGGGAACCGAGAGGGAAAAAAAGCTTTCTCACCTTGCACTAACGAGCTCAGGTAAGAAATGGGACACAGTGTCTTGGCACATACACACACACACACACACACACACACACACACACACACCTTGCAGTTCAGTGCACCCAGAAAGAGGGGAAATTAATCACACACTTCAAAAAGACGAATCCCCTGGCGCACCTTCTAAACGAGGGAGGGTTGGAGGAGAAGGAAGGGGGGAGGAGGGAGGGAGGGAGGGAGGGATGGGTGGATAACATTGCAGGGATGCAGAGCGAGGGTGACAGCGGGGGAGAGGTGGTGAGAGAGAGAGAGAAAGGGAAAGGAGGAAAAAGCACCGATCAAACAAAAAAAAAAGTATTTCAATGGTTTCCGGTGCTGGAAGTTGGATTTGTGCTGAGATGACGAGCTGCAGGGGGAAGAGAGAAAACCTCGTAACACAAACAGCTCCTCCGTTTCCTAGCGGGAGAAATCTGGAGAGCAAATCATCAAAACAACGAGATGGTCGTCGTCTCATAAGTCAGCACCAGAAATGATAATTGCAGCACTGACGCATCGACACCTTCACACTAGTCTGGTCTCATGAGACAGTAGGGGAGCGTCTTCAGCTGCAGGGGGCGCTGTTCTCTGAACGCCCCCTGGAGGGAGGAGGGAGTATCACCTACGAACAACAAGCAAACAGTGAACAATTCAATGAAATCACCAATAATGACTCACTACTACAACCTGACTAACACTACTGCTAACGTACACTTAGCTAAGCCTGCTAGCGCTAATGCTACTGCTCCTGTTAGTCTTAGTAGTTTTAGTTTCCCATGATGGTCTGAATGCTGATTCAGAGGCTTTTCCACCCTGACAACAATAACATTCTGGGGGTAACAAAAAAAATGGTCTTGAAGGTGGTCAAATGTTGAATATTGGAACAAAATATCTGCCATTTTCAATCTAAAAATATCAGGATTGATGAAAACCTGTATCAGATAATATGAACTACAACACAACCCGGCCTGGAGAGCCAGAAACCTCAACGCTCCCCGTCCTTCCAGGTCTACTATCTTCGTCAGTTTAGTTTCCTTTGAGGCTTTGAACACTTTGAACACCCTCATGACTTTTCCAACCCGTAGCTTCACTGATCTGGTTTCCTCCAGCCGCGGCGAGGACACTTCTTTTCCTCCTATTTCCTTTTCCTTATCAGCACTCGTCCTGTCAGTCTCCGGTATGGAGACTCCCCCCGTGACGTTCTGACACATCACCTCATCGCTCTCTCAAATGAAGCTTTGAATTGGTGTTTATTACTAAAAACTTGTTGTCTTTCTTTCTTTCTTTCTTTCTTTCTTTGTCTTTCTTTGTCTTTCTGTCTTTTTTTCTTTCTTTGTCTTTCTTTGTCTTTCTGTCTTTTTTTCTTTCTTTGTCTTTCTGTCTTTCTTTCTGTCTTTCTTTGTCTTTCTGTCTTTCTTTCTTTCTTTCTGTCTTTCTGTCTTTCTTTCTGTCTTTCTTTGTCTTTCTTTCTTTGTCTTTCTTTCTTTCTTTCGTTCTTTCTTTGTCTTTCTTTCTTTGTCTTTCTTTCTTTCTTTCTTTGTCTTTCTGTCTTTCTTTCTGTCTTTCTTTGTCTTTCTGTCTTTCTTTGTCTTTCTTTCTTTGTCTTTCTTTCTTTCTTTCTTTGTCTTTCTTTGTCTTTCTGTCTTTTTTTCTTTGTCTTTCTTTCTTTCTGTCTTTCTTTCTTTCTGTCTTTCTTTCTTTCTGTCTTTCTTTCTTTCTTTCTTTCTTTCTGTCTTTCTTTCTGTCTTTCTTTGTCTTTCTGTCTTTCTTTCTGTCTTTCTTTGTCTTTCTGTCTTTCTTTCTTTCTGTCTTTCTTTCTTGTCTTTCTTTCTTTCTGTCTTTCTTTCTGTCTTTCTTGTCTTTCTGTCTTTCTGTCTCTCTCTCTCTCTTCTACACATTCATCACCTACTGACAAAACACCCACGGGTCGCCTCAGTGTGAAGTCTCTCTCTGGTCTCTCAGTTGTAGCCATGCATGTCCTGCTCCTCCACGCTAAAGCAAGCATGAGGACAGCCCACACACACACACACACACACACACACACACACACACACACACACACACAGGTGCAGGCATGTATGTGCTACGGCTCCATGCAGACTCACGTCATGTCATCCGTGTCACACCATATCAGCTATAGTAGTAGTCAACCAACCTACCACTGTCCTGAATGAACACACACCACACACACACACACACACACACACACACACACACCCAGAGCAGCAGGAGAGCCAGTCAGCCATGCAGGCAGGACTCAGTGTGTTTGTTTAAACAGCGGGAGCGTGTTACAACAAGACATCCCAACAATAAGGGCTTTCCACGCCATGCAACGAGAGGGAGACAGGGGGGAGAGACGGGGGAGAGGGGGAGATTATCAATGTATGTGTCAGAGTCAGTGAAGTGTGACTGCATGCGTCTGCAGGGCTTGTTTACATGCTGTGTGTGTGTGTGTGTGTGTGTGTGTGTGTGTGTGTGTGCCAGGATGTGGACATGGATGTGCAAGCATGTGTACATAATATCATGACTAGTTAACTCCCCTGTTGTCCATGAAGGAAATAGAGTGATCAGAACGTTGTCCAGGGTTCAAATAAAGCAAAGTATCGAGTATCGAGTATCGAGTATCGGACTTCATGACTATCGAAACAAAACCTTTAGTGACACTAGTATGTGCTTCTATATGCTCCTTGCACACATGTATCTTAGTGTGTCTGCACCATATGTACATTGGTGTGTGTGTGTGTGTGCGCGCACGCTGTGTGTTACCTGCCACACTCCCAGCTAGAGGCGCTGAGCGAGGTCCCCAGGCGTGATGTGGACAGCTCCCAGCATGACGCCGCTCTGCAGCGCTCTGTTCTGTGTGTGTGTGTGTGTGTGTGTGAGTGTGTGTGTGTGTGTCGACGTGCTCACAGACCTGAGAACCTGGTGTGTGTGTTCCTGTTCTGCTTGTAACGTGTCAATGTTGCGCTTTTGTTGTTTTTCTGTTCTGAGGTGATGACAAGACGTTCTCATCTTTACTTAAGAAGTCACAAATGCACATTTACACACACACACACACACACACACACACACACACACACACTGAGATGTACTGAAGAAGAAAAGTGATCTGATCAGATCAGAGACGCCCAGAACGTTCCCAGTCCAGATGTCATATCTGTGTGATTGGAAAGGAACCTGATTGGCTGACAGCTCATTTAAGACGACCAGCTGCTGCCAGACAAAATAGTGGAGAAAAAAAAAAAAACAATGAACAGATTTTCCTTTTCCACAGGAGGCGCTGACGAGGCAGATTTCATGTTGATATGAGACAGAGTTTTTTAAGGTGTAAATGAAACGTAGTCAACTTCTAAATATAAGACGTTAATGCATACGACCATTAGTTGTTTCTGTTTACCCAGAATGCCCTTGGAGTCGCTAAGGGCTTTAATCCATTAGCACGTCATCCATCACCTCCTACAGTAGAAACCAACTTTCATACAATACAGTTTAGATGGGACTCTTATCTGCCCCCTCCACACCACCACCACCCCTGGATTTCCTGAACTACTTTTCCCTCTCATAAGTCGTCTACGTCCGACTGTCAGGCACATTTTACGCAGATTGTCACAAAAAACATAAAGCGGATTCGGTGCGTTTCCATCGTCCGGGTCGAAGCAGAAAAATAGATTTCCTGAATCAACAAAAGAATGTGAACGGATTCGTATTGATCAAGTTGTTATTGTTGTTTAGTGTTTAGTGCTCAGGTGGATGTATTTTATCAAATGTTTCCAATGCAAACACACCAACACTAGGATGGAAACCCATTGTCTGAATAGAGAACAACCCCCCCCCCCCCCCCGTCCATCCCTGCCTCTATCCCTTCATGTACATTGTTGTTGTCTGTCTGCAGCTTTCATTCTGGTCCTGATGCTGCTTCCTCACCCACATCCCTCTTGAAAGGCAGAGAGTCCCTAAACTCAATGGCTGAATGAAGCTGAAATCAAACCCACGGAGACCTGACCTCGTCTTCTGTCTTCTGTCTTCTGTCTTCTGTCTCTCCCCGCAGAGAAAACCCAGAAGGGAGAGAAGAGGAAGCAGAACGGAGTGAAGGAGAAAGGAAAGGAGAGAAGGAAGAGCAGCCCGGAGAAGAAGAAGGAGCGATGGAAGTCAGAGAACGGCTCCCTGCTCAAAGAGCTAGGTACGGGGTGTGTGTGTGTGTGCGTGTGTGTGTGTGTGTGTGTGTGTGCGTGTGACAGAGTGTGTGTGTGTGTGTGTGTGTGTGTGTGTGTGAGAGTGTGAGAGAGTGAAACAGAAATAAGCTAGGTAACATCCTCTCACACTCTCTGTACTTTGGTGGGTGTGCACCCTGCAGTGTTTCAGATCAAACACACTTCATTGGCCAAACGTGTGTGTTTGTGTGTGTGTGTGTGTGTGTGTGTGTGTGTGTGTGTTAGAAAGTTCCTGAATAAAGTTTGAAGCACTTCCACACCCTCGACGCTTTAACTTTCCTCCACCACCACGGCCCCACCAGGCCGCGGTGCTCACCGTGAGGTATCTGGATCCCGGCGTGGCGCTTCGCCCTCACGGAGACTCGATGTGTCGAAACATCGGCTCAACTAAATTATTGAGAGACGTTCTTTCCAGTCTGCCGTGCTCAGCACCTCTCCGGTACGTTTCCTTTTTCCTCTATACCGGAGAATTCCTGCTGCCGTCATCAGTGTTGTCACACGTTCTCTGGGAATTGATCGGCGCAGACCGAGTGTCAGATGCAGCGGCGACGCCTCCGAGAGGAGGTGACTGGCAGCCCAGCGTGGGAGGGAGGGAGGGAGAGACAGAGAGGGAGAGAGAGAGAGAGAGAGGGAAACAAAGAAACAAAGAAAGTGAAGTAAAGGAATATTAGAGAATAGATAGAATAGATATTGAGGGTGGAGAGAGAGAAAGAGAGAGAGAGTATACTTTTCTGTAAACTGCTTTGGCAACAACATGTTTTTGTTCATGCCAATAAAGCTTAATTGAAGAGAGAGAGAGAGGCGGGAGAGAGAGAGGGAGAGAGAGAGAGAGAGAGAGAGGGGGGGGGGAGAGAAAGGGAGAGTGGGAGAGAGAGAGAGAGATTTTAAACGGTAGTAGGAAACTTAACTTGACCAAATAATATGAACTTTACAGACTGAATTAGAAACATGAACTTTCTTTATTTCCCCCTCAAAATGATAAATGGTGTTTTGGAAAGTTCATTAATAATAATATTTTTTCCAGATAGTATCACGTGTGTAAATGCTGTAACTGTAGTAGTAAGAAGTAGTAGTAGTAGTAGTAGTATGATGGTATATATATATACATTGTAATATTACCAATGATTTTAAATGAACAACAACAACACGTTCCCTCCACCCTGTTCACCTTTAACCACACCAGCCGAGAGGGCAGCGGTGCGTTTGTGTGCCGACTATTTGTGTGGGGGGAAAAAAAAAAAAACGAGAAGTAATTAAAGTGTGTAGGTGTAAAGAGAAAACAACAATCATTAACAAGCAGCCAACAAACCGGGGTGAAAAACACAAACAAGTTCTCGCACGGCCCAGAAATCCTCGTAAGATGCAATTTGTGTTTGTGTGGGCGTCGAAAATGAAAAACAACGTCCTCCGTACCTCCGGGCTGCAACCAGCACGTCCACTTCCTCTAAATATAGGACGCCACGTGGGCGGGTCGGAGCGTCTGGGATCGGCTCGTATCTAATAAGTTGGAAATACTCGCTTGTTTTCTCTCCGACGTGCCGTGGAGGATTATTGAACGTGGTCGATGACGGTTCAGCCAAAATGAGAAACACAGTTCAGCCAATATCTAATATCGGGTGATACTATTGATCCCCGTTGGGAAATTGTCTTTCCAATCGTCTCGTCGGAGGCGTTCCCACCCTGACAACACTGAGTACTTGTGGGTTTCTAGGAATTTCTTGGGTTTCTAGGAATTTCTCAGCATGAAAATAGTCAAATTTAAAGATATTGATATTGAACATATTGGTCAACACATGTATATGATATACAGACTCCAACATCATGTGTCATCATCATCATCATCATCTCTACCATCATCTCCATGGTAGGATGAAGCTCGCTACGTGGCCGTGGTGTTTTGAGCCTCTGACCGTCGGCAGCCAGGCAGGAGCTTTTTCTCTCATTTCCTTATTGACCTGGCCCGGGCCCCGGCGGCGGCGTCTTCCTGTCCGTGTGAATATGATCAATAAACAGAGCGGCGATGAAAGAGGGCGGGAGCCGAGCCGAGCCGAGCCGAGCCGAGCCGAGCCGAGCCGAGCCGAGCCGAGCCGAGCGGAGGGGAGAGTTGTTTGGTTCTGCCCGACTGCTTCCTGCTCTGATATCATCTCTCCTCCTCTTGTTCCCTGTTTCTCTCGCTGTCTCTTCTCTTTTTGCTCTCTCTCTCCTCTCTGTTATCACCCTCTCTCTCTCTCTCTCTCTCTCTCTCTCTCTCTCTCTCTCTCTCTCTTTCCACCTGACTGCTGAGGGATAAGGACTGTGTCTCAATGTTGAATGGATGCTGGGAAATCATCACTCACATAGTGTTTCCATGACAAACAAGCCCTTCTGTTTATGTGGTGCTTGTGTTGTGTGCAACCGTGTCGTGTGTGTGTGTGTGTGCGTGTGTGTGTGTGTGTGTGCGTTTCCCGGTGTGTTCTTGTCTTGCTGTTTATACATCGTGCCTGCCTCGGTCTGTCACATGCATGTTTATGTCTCTGCCGGTGTGTGTGTGTGTGTGTGTGTGAGGCCATCTGTTCTCTGTCGGGCCTGCTACTGACTCCCAGGGCTTTGTCTTGGTCTCTGTGTTCGGGGATCAGGACGACAGACACAACTCCGTCCCTCATCCCCCTCTGTTTATCACGGGGCTTCCAGCGGCCATATGCTGCTGCTGCTGATGTGAAGGGAGATTACAGGAGAACGATTCTGGTGTCACGAGCGAGCCTCATCCTTAACCACAGATGAGATGAGATGAGGTTTCATGTGCCGGCCGGAACCGTCTCTCCCCCTTTTTTTTGTCATTATCTTCACTGGAAAGGATTCGGATGTTGAGCGTTCCCAACGGAGACAGGGAAGCTTATTTCAGAGAAGCAGAAGTTAGACGTAGTTTCCACAACAAGCACCAGAAGCCGAGTTTGATGTGTTTGATCGGCTGTTTAGCGCTGCCAGCCAAACAAGCACATGGCACTCGTGGCATTGATGGCAGCGACGTATAGATGCAAGTTTGGTTTATTTGAATGTGATCTCGGCTCTAGTTGTCCAGCTGCCTCCATCTCTGCTTTCAATGGTTCCTCTAACGCTTGACCATAGCCTGGAGGTAGGAAGGACCAGTAGGCTAGCACCAGGGTCTTGAACTGGATGAGCCGCTACAGGGAGCCAGTGTAGAGAACTGGAGAAGGGTAGTTGTGTTGGAGAACTCGGGGCGTTTGAACACCAGACGAGCTGCAGCTTTCTGAACAAGCTCCAGAGGTCTGATGACGCCGGGGCAGCGAGGAGGGAGTTGGGGTAGTCCAGGAGCCTAGGATGAGCACCTGCACCGTCTCGTCGGTGAGGAAGGGGCGAATCCTCCTGATGTGTCTGATGATCAGAAAAACATTGATCTATATCATATTGAACAATGTGTATTTTGTGGGGTCATGCTGGACCGCACTGCAACCTTTTATAGATACGATTTTGGAGTGGAGAATAAGAGGAAAGATGGTCAGAAACTTGAAGTCTGCAGAGGTCAGTTCTGAAAGTCAGATCTGAACAAACACACGGCACCTGGTTTCAAATTGGACGGCCGGTGTATGTCCTGCTGAGCGGATCCCTGAGTGTCCTCCTGCCTCCCCTGGGGGAGCCCAACCCCTCAGGCCAGCCGAGGCCTGGAAATCCCCGGGCTTTCCAAGACGACCTTCCCTAACCCTATGACCTAACCCTAACCCTAACCCCCACAGGACAGGCTGCACCGCACCGTAACCCGACCCCTCAAACAGACAGAGGACAGCACCACCCCAATGTAGAGCTCTTCTTTTAAATCCCTAATCCAGGATGTGTTTGAGCTCCTGAATTAAGACTATGCAGGTGCACAAACTTTCTCGATTTCTCGTCTTTCTCATCCTGTTCTTACTGAAAATACAGGATTTTGACTTTGAAGAAGTTCTGTTGTATTGAGTTGAACTGCAACAGAGCTGAGATCAGACTGCAGTGTTAATACGCCTGTCAGTGAAAACATTAAAGCGCAAGATCTATCATCCCGTTAAGATGACAGGATGCAGTTGCAAAGTGACTTGGCAACAAATAGAGTTCATTGTTCGAGTTTCCCCCCTGGCTGCAACATGGTGAGTGTAGTCTGGTTTGGAGATGAGAGGATGAAGAATCTCAACCTGAAAGGGAAACTCCACCTGCAGATGCTCTTACTCCGTTACGACACATCAGTCTGTGATGTTCGAGGTATTTGTGATCAAGCGTTGTAATTCTCCGTTCTGTTGTACCCGCTCTCCCTCGGCCTGCCTCGTCTGCTTCCCTTAGTGATTTCCTACAGTTCCCAAAGCGACTCTTTGAAACCCCCCGGAGAACTCGCCTCGCCTCGCCTCGCCTCGTCGTGCGTTGCATTCAGCCGGGTTTTAAACGTGTAGGCGGAGGGAGCAGCAACAATAAGGAGAGTAACACCGAGAGAACGAGAGTTCCCGCTTGAGAAGAAACGAGTCGCACCTCTTACCCAAAATGCATCATGTCTCGCGGCTGCGTTTCATTCTGGTCTATCTCTACTGTCGCTGGAGAAACTGGTGTCTTCTCCTTTTCTACGATGGATTTCTCCTGTATGATTGTTGATCGTCGGTCTAGAAAGAAGCCCTGCTCTTTGATTCTGATTGGCTGACACCAAAACCTGATGTTTACCGTTGATGTTTTAGATTGTTGTCCATCATCAAACAACAAAATGGGCCCAGGAATGCGACATTATTAACATTAGGGTGGATTTCTCCTATGAAGAAACAAAAGACAAGACAGTCAAACAGAAAACCTTTAAGGGTCTTTTCAACTTTCTATTGTATTTAGTGAACAACAGCGGTCTCAATGCTGCTGTCATTTAATGGGTTGAAGAATCTCAACCTTAAGAAACAAACCAACCTACTGTAACTTATTTATTGGACTTCATTCAAACGCCCCATTGAGAGGAAAAGACTCAGAATACGTCGATCATTTCACATTTCATTCAGGTGAGAAATGAACTCAGGAGGAGTTTAACGAGCTGTGATTTAACTTGGCTGTAGCACAGTAGTAGACGAGTAACGTCTAGCAGAGGGGAGCAGCTTTCACAGGTTCAGGTTTGAGTTTTGATGCCGTTAGTGTTCCAGTCGGTTCATTTCCTGCTTTTTTCCCTCCCTCTCTTTTTTCACCGCCTGCTGCGTCTCTTGTCTTTCCTTGATCTCTCGTCCGTCTTTGCGTCGCTCCTACGGTGCGTTCGCTCTGTTTTTGTTTCTCCCTGTCTGTTCTCTCTCTCTTCCTGGTGGCGTTGCCAGGGCGACGGTTGGCACCTGAGAACAATCGTCAGACTGTAGTGAGGGCTTTAGACCTAGCGACACACACACACACACACACACACACACACACAGGCCCGGTCTTGGCCCTGCCCCACTGCATTCCTTACCCTCTGGTGCCTTAGCAGCGCTGGCTAGCTACCACGTTAGCTGTGTTGTAATGCCATCCTGAGGCTTTCTGTAGCCTCGAGACGGCTAGCTAGCTAGCACCGAGGCTAGCTGTTGTTACGTAATACAGCCTTGGGAGAAAAAGCCTCCAGCTGTAGCCTTTACCGTGCCAGAACCTTCTATAGCGTAGCATAAGCTAACATTAGCCTGGCATAGCATCCCATTAGCATTAGCATGAGCAGTGTCAGCTGAAGCCAACCGAGGGGGAGGAGTCAGACATTAAGGGTACAGCCGCCCCGGTCCGAGTCGGATGAAGTACCTGCTGATCAGTAAACCACGATGGAGGGGAAACGTTATTGATCCATGTGTGTCCACTGACGTCAGTATGCTGAAAATACTGTTTATAGATATTGGCAAAATAAGTAACGTTAACCGCTCAGGGACAGCCTGGTTTTAAATGTGAGAAGTTGTAAATGCCGTGTTGAAACGTTCACGTTTTATTACAGTGCACAGCGTAGTTTACAGTCTGGACTGATCCCAGATCAGACACAGTGGCATGTCTCATCACCACAGTTGTGTAATGTTTATATTAGAGGTTTCATTCTTCCTCTCTCCTCTTCCTTTATTACCTTCTCTCTCTCCGGCTGCCTTCTCTTCTATCACTCCCTCCCGTCTTCCTCACACCACTTTGCCTTTTTTTTTTTTTTCTTCTCTCCGTCACCTCTTCCCTCCCTCAACGCTCTCCTCACTCCGGCAGAGACATGCTGCGTCATGGAAACAACTGGCTCAGTGTGTGTGTGTGTGTGTGTGTGTGTGTGTAGGATAGCTGGTGTTAAAGCCACCCTAACAGCACCTCCTGCTGTCCTGCTTGGCATATCACTCTAGGCATTGAAGATATGGGGGGGGAGGGAGGAGGAGGTAAAAGAGAAGAGAAAACTGAAGACAGGATGGAGAATAACAAAAGATTAAAAATTAAAAAAAAATTAGAACATTAGAAAACATTAGAATCAAATTTAAGAAAGTAGAAATAACACACAGCAGAATAAAAATAAATATATTTTTAAAAAGTATATATAAAGTGTATAAGTACAGGTTGTGTATGATTAAAAGGCTGATAATACACAGTACACTCGAAATGTAAACATCAAAAATATAGTATACAGTGTGTAATTCAAGTGGGGTGAAGTCGCATCTTGTCATCCAAAATCCTCTCAACTCGTATCAAAGCAGGTCTATATCTAGTCTATCAGGGGCTCTTACAGTTGAAGAGTCGGACTGAAGGGACGCTGAAGAACAATGCTCCTCTACCTCCACCCCTAGAGGAACGTAACTAGTTAAAGATGGGCTGCTGCTCTGTGGGAACAGGAGGGAAGCAACGCATAAGCTGATGGGATCCCCCCCCCCCCTTCTCCTCTAGCACCGCTGTCTTTCCTGCAGTGTGTGTGTGTGTGTGTGTGTGTGTGTGTCAGAGTGAGAAAGACTAAAATGCCACAGGCAGACACACAGTGCTTTGGCAGCACTTTTACAACCCACAATGGTAGAAAAGGAGCCATGCAAATCTCCTAATTATACACAACACACACACACACAGGGAGCTTTGTCTGCAACCTCCCGCACACACAGACACACACACACACACACACATGCACAGCCTCATGCACAGCAACCACAGACCAGAAGCGTGGAGAATGCATTGTTGGGCCGGAGACAGGAAACAGGATTTCTGCTGTAAAATGGGTTTAAATCTTCATTATTGATGAAGCGGCAGGAACGTCATGTTTGGATTCGCTGCTGATCCCTACATACTGTCACTGTCTCTGGGTTGTGCTTTCCTCTGGCAGACCTGAGATCTGTGTTCCCATTAAGACTCCTATTTAAAGGTTGAACACCAATAAATCACGACCACATTTTGAGATATTAGTCTTAATTACTGGCAGCCACTTCACCGCGTTTAACTGTGTTATTGTTTTACAGCCCAAAACAGGAAGGGGGCGCTGTTCTTCCAGTGCAAACCAAGTAGCAACAATCCCTTTTGCGACGAGAAGCAGTGGGGTTCATGGGAAACATGAAGTAGAGGAGGGTACCACTCGGTACCGTGGTCTCTTTTGTTTAGGATCACAAATTATTTTAAATTGATATATTGATGTTTGAAATGCTACACATAGAACCTTAATATCACAATGTTAGAGGTGTGGATCCATCCATCTACTTTCAAACATAAACATCACTAGAAGTTGTTTTGGATGAGATGTTGTTAGAGAAAGACACTAGATGAGAGGAAGAGGCTTCCACAGGCATGATCTATCAGTGATCTATCAATAATCTATCAATGATCTATCAAAAATCTATCAGTGATCTATCAATAATCTATCTATGATCTATCAATGATCTATCAAAAATCTATGATCTATGATCTATCAATGATCTATAAGTGATCTATCAATAATCTATCTATGATCTATCAATGATCTATCAAAAATGTATCAGTGATCTATCAATGATCTATCAATAATCTATGATCTATCAATGATCTATCAGTGATCTATCAGTGTTTTTCAGTGACCTGCCTAATAAACATGAAGTAGCTGGTAGCCTGAAACTGAGAGAAGTTCGTGACCAAAAGGTTGTCGGTTCGATTCCCTTCGCTCCACTGGGACAATCCTGGTAATCAGTAAGGTTCTTCCTTCCTTAATTACAGCTCGGTCCCTCGACCCCCGGCCCCCCCGTCCCTCGGCCCCCCGTCCCTCGGCCCCCCGTCCCTCGGCCCCCGGCCCCCCCGGCCCCCAGTCCCTCGACCCCCGGCCCCCGGCCCCGCGGCCCCCCGGCCCCCCGGCCCCCGGCCCGCCGGCCCCCCCGGCCCCCGGTCCCCCTCCAGGTCCAGTAGAGGCTCCCAGTGTGACTGAATGAGTGTGAACACCGCTCACAAAAAGCATGTAGACGCTCAGCAGATGTTCTGTGGGAAAATGAAATGAAATAGTAAAAAATCCTTGGTTGTACTCGTGACCCCCTCAGACAAGGTCGAGCTCTATTCGGAAGTGGATTTTCTTTCCCTCGAAACTGAGAAATGTTTTGCTGTCAAAAGGTTTTCATATCCAGAACAAAAGCCGTGATCGGTCTCACTTTATGTTCTGAATGCTGCGACCTCAGCCTGCGTTGAACCCGCCCCCTGCACTCCTGGTTTGAGTGTTGGCACGAACATCTTTTTACCGAGAGTCTGAGAGGCCTTGGCCGTCGCTGTTCATGTCTTTCATACTTCATGTGAAACCTGCCAACTACCTGAGTGCTGCAGCATTCTTCTCTCTTCTGGTTTTTATGAAATGTGTGCTGCACCCCTCACCTTCGTCTCTCTCTCTCTCTCCCTCCTTTCACTCACCCTCTCCCTCTTTCTTTCTCCATCCCTACCTTTTCCCTCCCTTCCCATCTTCTCCCCTTTCCTCCAAACCAAACATCCCTCATTTTTCCCCTTCCTCCTTCACCTCCCAATCTCTCTCCCTCCTCAACATCCCTGTCCCTCCTCCCAGGTTTGTCAAAGTCCTTCCCATTGGACAACTCCCTGTTTGACAGCTGGCTGGCCCAATCGGTTCAGATCACCGCTGACGACATGCTGAGCCAGTGGGCCCTGGGCGCCCAGCACCGGGACAAGAGCGCCAGCCTGCTCTCCGACCAGGTAGGAGTCCTAGAGGTTCATCCACTGGCATCTTCAGTTTGAATTTACTACTTCAATACCGTTGCAAAATATTGAATTTTGTAAAGGTTCGATAAATTCTGCAAGCTGGAATTCCATTTCAGCATCGCCTCGCCTCCACATGGATTGGCATAGAGGGTTTTCAGGTGACGTGGCGTTCCCTCTGGCGGTCCTAGCGGAGGTCTTCAGCTCTTGGACAGATAGTTGTGTTTCTAAACTTCCCACTTGGCCGTCTCGTCAGAACGAACATGGTTAACTTCTGTGATGTCATCGACTGGGAACCGATCATTCGCCACCTGATACATCTGATGTACTTGTTAGCTAGCAAACTGTAGCATCTGGTTGGCTAGCTATCAGTGTCCTGTTGTATCTAGTAGAAGCTAGGATTGGTAGTGGCGAGTAGTTAACGTTAACATTAGCCTGCTGACTAGTTCACCAGGTCAACTGAGCTGATGCTTTTCAACCAAGACGGTACTTTACTGAATTGATCTACGCCGCAACAATCTAGTTGTTGACGACATGTTTCCGTTAGCAAGCTCGCTAACTCATATTTTTTCAGGCACTAGTCTCTCAATCTAGTCTGAGCGAAAGGCCTTGCAACATTAATTGACTAGTATCCTTCCATCTGATTATCGAGGATCGGTATCAAACTGTCTCTGCAATCACTTTTTGTCGGCACAACTCAGAGGATACAGGTGCAATGAATTATGGTCACTGACACGCTTTCGCTTCGCCGCTTGTCAGCTTTAAATCTTGATGTTTGAAAATGACACCGGCAAAGTTACTAGTAAGTACATCAGATCAGAGAGGGAGATGGAGACTGTTTGGTTTGAGATGGAGGACAGTATCGAGTAAGAACACGTAGTTACTCTTTGGTCAGACGTCAGGTTCTAGTAGACAGTTGACTTGGTTTTGATCCTTAGTCAGGTCAACACCTTTGGATCGAGTGTCACTAAAAGGTGTAGATGGAGTTTCAAGCTGTGTGGCTTTTCTCTTTGACTTTCCCCGTCAGTCAAACTGAAGAACGAGTGGTTGGAGCGGAGCTGCACCGAGGCCGACCCTCCTCAGGAATGTGCTCAGTTTGTGTATTGATCGGCAGGGGGCTCAGATGCATTGTTCAGGGATGCATTCAGGAACAAAACAACAAAAAAGAAACCGGAAATTTTCCATAAGAAATAAGTAGGAGGTGTGTTTAAAACAAACCCTGATATCCCGAGAAGAAAATAAAAAACAGAGGCCATGACTTATTTTCTCCTCTACTTCTAATCTTTTTGATCAACTTCTATTGACGACCGAGGGATTGGCCGAGTCGTCAGGTCTCTGGCACAGCGCACCCGTAGCCTGTAATTGACATAATAAACAACAAGGCCACATTTTCACAACAGACGAGTAAGCTAGCTTATTGGAGCAGAGATCTCACAGAAACGTCTAGTGAAGAGGTGAAATATCCCAAACGGATTGGACATAGTATTGATTGGTCATTTCGAAAGGTGAACTGTCTTTCCTCTCCTTTCGTCTCCTCCCTACTCCCTCTCTCTTTTGACCCCTCCTTCTCTCACCTCCAGCTCCTGCAGGGCGAGGAGAGTCTGCTGAATCTGATGATGGAGAACTCCGTGCAGTCCACCTGGAAGACCCCCCAGCTGGGCCGCAAACCCCGGGGGAGCAACAAGCCCCGCACCCGGGGACACCCCCAAGCCACGGCCCCCGCCCAGCCCGAGAGCCCCGTCTCCACCGCGGCCGCCTCAGCCGCCAGCAGCCCCTCCACGGCGAAGAGCCCCTGGGGGAGTGTGGCGGCGGAGAAGCCCGGCCACGTGGGCCGGAAAGGTGAGCGGTCCAGTGGCTCCTCCAAGGTCCTGCACCATCACCACCTTCACCACCACCAGACCAGGAGCTCCGATCTGCAGAGGGACCCGCCTCCGCAGCCCCCGATATCCAAAATGGATTCCTGTCACATCTCGGAGGACCACGGCCCGTGGGACAGCGTCCAGGTTGGGAACGGGACCGGGGCAGGGGCTGGACCCGCCATGCTGATATCCAGCCTCGCCGCAGGCTCCTCCCCTCCTCCGCCCTCCAGTCCTGGGGTCCTGGCGCCCGAGGCAGGGGGAGTCCCACGTGGCGGCGGCCTCCGGCTGCGTCTGTCCCGCCAGGGTAAATCCAGAGGGAGAGGCGGAGGCGGAGCTGCAGCGGGGGCGGAGTCTACGGCACGCTCCGAGAGAGACCTGCCCCTCCCGGGAAAGGAAGCGTCCCTGTTGGACTCCGCCGAGACCGACAGGTACTTCTCTGACAGCGAGCAGAGCGACTCGGACACGCGCTCCGGCAGACGCAAACTCCGCCTGTTGCATTCTGGGAACGAGGACCTGCTGAGGAGGAGCGTGCTGGCATCATAAGGAACTGAGACTCAGACATACACAACCACAAACACACCGTCAACCAGAACACACACACACACACACACACTGTTATCCAAGCAGAGTCCCAGTCTTTGAGACCCACTGGCTAAGTGTCTCTCCATCTGTACACAGTATGAAAACATGGCCGTCTCTCGCGGCTCGATGGCTTTGTTCAACCAAATCCCCGTCATATTTACCAGTGGACAATCTCTTACCTGCTTTGTTTTTTGGGGGAATTTGAATGTAGCTGTTAGCCTGTCACATAGCTACTCCACCAGACCATAGTTTGTTGTTAGCTTATCGTAAAATGCTATACGTTAAACCGATAGGAAAACGAACATTACCTTTTAGTTTTGGTATTTCTGTCTTTTCTTTTAAGCATTGAAGTATCCACTTCTGGCGGCTCTCTGTTGTCCGTGGTAAAACGCCAGAACTGGGGAGGAATACTTCAGGGCATTATTGTTCACGCTGGTTTCAGGGTCTTCTTCTTTACTCCTGGGCTTCATGGCCTAAGATGCATCCAGTGAGTCCATGTTTTCATTGGAAAGTCTGAATATGTACAGAAAGTATCGCAGAAAAGTGTCTTTGGCCTTGAAAAGCACAACTAGCTACAGTCATAGGAGCTGTAATATAATGTGTGTGTATAATACATGCTCATTCAGGGTTGGGGTCAATTCACTTCCAATTCACTCAGTTCAACGTGGAAACTGAAGCTGCAGTTCGTTTTAGTGATTAAAAATAAAGCCTTCATTCTCAATACTATCTTCAAAAAATTGAAGAACTTTTTTTATGGCGAAAGATCTCCAGCTTTTCCAGTTTTTAATAAAACTGAACAGAGAATAGATTGACCCCAACCCTGGTGCTCAGATTGCCACACATGGACACAAACACACACACACACACACTGACACACATACTCCTATAAGCAAATCCCTTTGCTCTCTTCACAGCCGTTGTTGAAATATCTGATCTGACTCTTGTCAGCTGCTTTCAAATTCTTCCTAATCCTGAGTTCCATTTTTTTTAGCCTGAATCATCGGAGAAACATTATTCTAGAAACTCTGTGCCTTCTGTCGCTCGCCCTGTCCCCCTGCGGCCCCACAAAACTCCCGACCTACTCAATCAAACAAACAATCAGTCAGTAAATCAATCAGTCGTGTCTCAATCTGATTTATAACAATCAAACTGAAGGGAATCCCGTCGGATCGGTTACCAAGCGTAGCCGGCGTTGGGGCTCCTGCCACCTTAAGAAGTATCTAGTGCCTGAAAATAAGGATGTAAATGCAGAATTTGCCGTTAATCAACGAAGCATCTGCAGCGTTTAGCGGAGCAGAGCCACCCGTAGTACTATCAGTGCAAAGTGCTGCCCATGTGTCCCCCGTCACTAGAGTACTGGAGTCCAGAGCCGTTGATGGAGAGAGTTTGGCCAGGTTGCACTAAGACCCCCATGTTGCCGCACAGAGACGAGTTGGCTGCAACAATACATGCATATGGAGGAGCAGAAAATAACACACTAAAACTCCCTTCCAAAGATAGACACTTTATTGATCCCTGGGGGGAAATTCTGGACTGGATTCTGGATTCAAACCCATTTATTTTCAGATTGGTGGCAAAAACAAATCTAAGTATCTATTTTGTATTTTTCATAGCCAATGTAGTAGTCGGCCCAATGGTGAGATTTTACTGTAAAAATACACCCGTCTTATCAGAGTAAATGACAAAGAGATCCCATAGATTCTTCCTATTTGTACAAATTAAATTCTGGTGTCAGGTACGATCACTGGCGGGAAATCTGCTCCATGCACCATGATGGAGTGATGAATCAAACGTTAGATTGTTTGCCTCTCGGTATCCTTTGGTATAACGCGATCACAGACTAGCTGGGTTGGTAAACATGATCCTCAAAATTCAGCAGTTACCCTTCGCTGCCACCGGGGGACGCCAAAGTGCGAAAACTGCATAGTGCAGGCATGAAGAGATATGAGTTTGCCGTGCCTTGCAAGTACCTGAATGACAATTGTGCATCGATTCCCTTCATAATATTGCCGTGGTTAGTTAGCAGTTACTTAGCAACAGCCATGGAGCAGGATTATGGCGCCAACATGGCTGCCACTGAAAATTGCAGTGGCCAAGCTCTTTGCGATCAACGGCTCTTCTGCAGTTTCCTCCTGTTAGGTGAATGATGAAAATGTAATAATCAGCTTCAGAGGCCTGCACTCTAAGTTCTTGGATTGAGTTGTTTGTAAATTTGTTTCATTTTTTGAAAAACCTTTTTGTTGTTGTTCTCTCAGAGAGTTGTATTTTGTACTTAAAGCAGTCCACGGTATTTTCTCAGGGGTTAAAAAAAAATCTTTAAAAAAAGCAGAAGAATAAAAGGATAAAAAATTTATCGAAAAAGCAACGCAAGACGTAGATACATATATATATATATATACACATATATATATATATATACATATTTTATATCATATACAGTATATATATATATAAAGCGATGTGTGTATGTCTAGAAACTTCCTTATTTGGCAAGCTTCACTGTCTGAACTCCTACACGACTACTACTGAGCATGTTTCTTCTCTCAGTATGATCCACATGACCATCAACCCTGGGCTAAATAATGAACATTTGGTTTCATTTGCTTGTACCAGATTAATGGGGTTTGCTGAACCAGGACAGTTCAGATCGGAGGTGGTCAAACTCAAAAAAGTATATGAAACAGTTTCAGGTACTTTCTTGTGGTTGTCTAAACTTCCCCTCCTGTGACAAACCCCACCCGTCTGGAACCTCATGATGGTTTGAAGCGCTGTTTGACCCAGGTGTGATGACCAGAGACTTACATAGAGGTGCAAGTCTGATCTACTTCCTCTGGACGGCCTCTACCCATCTGACTGTCTCCTGAAGTGATCACGCCAAAGAACAGATCTGTGTATTAAGGCAGCATACTTACCCACACCAACACACATGTACACGCTCCGTCTTTGGTTTTCAAGTTGAGGAATGTCAGACAGTCCGATTTTGACCAGTCGGAGGCATGGCGTTAGTTTGGCCTCCTGTGCTGCAGGGGGCGCTGTAGTGTCCACCTCCAATAGCCCAACCTGGATTCTCTCAGATCTGCTTCCACGGGGGTGCATAGTATCAGCCCATCGCCCAAATGACAACACACACACACACACACACACACACAACCCCCTTCAGAAAAGCCAAATGCTGCTGAACTTTGTATGTGAGTATTGCGCATACGCCACACAAACACACACACACACCAGAGCTGGTATAACAGGGTTGTAATGTACAAGATGACTAGTTTTTTATGTGTATTTGGTCCTGATCGCGTCAGGAAGTGTGAGCGTACTCAGAGCGAAGCCCCCCTAACAGCAGAAGAGTGTTTATTGCCGGTGACACCGGAGCATCTCTGTCTCCTCTGTCCTCTCTCAGACATAGCCATCGTAGAAGCGTGGCATCGTTGCTCCTCCATACCGCACAACAAGTAGCCGTTAGAAACACAGGCTTTTGTGTTGCAGTTTAGTTCGACCATGTAACAGTTATATAAGAGAGTATTGTCTACACGATAGGTGCAGGGTGGACGGAGGATCGGGGGACTTCTACGATGGCTACCGTTATACCGCCCCCCCATGGAAACCGACCGCAACAACACACACAACAACAACAATGCTTATACTTGTGGTTTGAAGATGGGTGGAGTAGAAACCTCCACCGGGTGGGGTTACCGCCCATGTGTTGCTAAGACATGTAAACATGGTTTCAATATTCAATGTTCAGAGTAGCCTGACTCTGTAGACAGTGTTCTTAGACAAGGCCTCTCATGTACGGCCTTAACATGTAGTAGAAAACACTAGGGCTGCACAGTGCTGACAAAAAAATCAATTATCTTTTTTTTTTTTGGCTGAATTTCAGAAATTGTGGGGGCGTTTGGATGAGACGCTCATGCTTACTATTTGATGTTTTTGAATTCAGTAAAAGATTCTCTACTATTTGTATCTTGTTTTTTAGCCCAGGGATTCTGCACAGCACTATAGTACCTTGTGGAACACCTTTCCCCCTACAGCCTCTGACTATATGGACAATTGCCATGGTGAATATTGCAATTTAGATTTTTTTTTTCTGCATATGGTGCAGCCCTAGTAAATACAAACTGGTTATTATTATCATATATAGTTACAGTGTGGCTACAATGCCCTCTCCTTCCGCTTCGTAGATACTGTAGATTTGAGTCTTCTGCAGGCTTTTTTATCGATATGCACTAACATACCACTAGAGGGCATCACTGTCCTCTATGTGGTACGCTAGTGTGGGTGTTAGCGTGCAGCCCCAAAATGTGATCTGGTGATCTCTCAGTGTTGCAACAGCCTGGTGGCTCTGTCAGGCTGGATGTCCACGTGAGCAAAAACGTTGACTTTGTGACCCGGATTCCATGTTTTTCCGTCTTCAACATCGGTCACGGCGTTGAAATCTCTAGTTGTTCACGTGCGAGTTCAGTCTCAGAGCAGAGCATGGGTATCGTATCAGCAGTAGTACTGGTGGAATATCAGAGGTTGTGTTCTTCCGCGCTAGCTTACCATTTAGCGTGCATGGTCAACGACAATACACTGTTGAACTCTCAGTGGTGCACGAGCTATCAGAAGGTAACCTCCCCAGGCGTTGGCATGCTGCACGAGAGAAATACCTGGTGGCCATTGATCGCACAGTGACCAGGTAGAAACTCTACAACCGCTGGTGAGCTGCATCCACGCTGGACTTCTGGTGGAAAGCTGGAGAAGGCCAGTGGTGGTTGCTGTAGCTAATTGGATCCCCGTCTATATTCACATGCCGCACCATGGCGCCATCTACTGCTGATGTCGTTGCAAGGCTCGTTGGGATCACTGAACAGGGCTGGGTTCCTCAGAACTTTCTCAGCAGTGCAAAGATCATGTTTGGACCATTTTTTTAGCAGGATAGCACCATGAATCAGCCTCATGCTGGCAAATTTCAGCAGGTAAACCATCATTTTTAGGATTATTTCGTTTGGCTGGTGAAAATCGCTCATGAGTCCTGGCGTCCACCAGGCGCCGTGGCTGGCGGCTGAAAAAGTTGGTTTCCTATCCTGATTTTAAGGCAACTGACAAAAAGTGATCATTGCACTGAGATGCTTTTGGGGAACCAGAAGGTCATCAGGATGCCGTTCATAGGATGTCTCTCTTCCTCTGTGGTAGATGCTTTATCCAATAAGAAACTGGCTCAGGGGCGTCGTCGGGTCAGTGAAGTCAGGATTGGCCAATGATGCCACAGCTCCTCTCTCAGGCCATTCTTTTGTCACATGCAAGAAAGCGTTTGAATTTAGTTGGTGACTCAAAATGGCTGAAAGTGAAAGCAACCGTTATCCAGATCACCAAGGACAGTGAGATCTATTTACAACATGTAGATGGGTTACATCGTAGTTTGAGGAACAAAAGAGCTCCATAACTCGATTGCAGCTTTTGAAGAACTATCTAGCGGCTTAAAGCACTTTGTTGAAATACTGACCAAAGTTGAATTTATCAACAAACTGTCCAAAATCATAAATGAAGTTGGACAACAATGAAAAGGGACCCTTCGATAAATCGTACACGGCAGCAACAGAAAATATTAACACATCGTACTACTTGTGTTGCTGTAGATTTTCCCCTTTCCTTCGCCTTCACTATCACAGCTCCCATCTTCAGCCATTTTGCTTCCCTCCTACTAAGCGTTTGGTTAAATCCATCGGGGAACACAGAATGGCACAACGGTCTGATTAGGGCGGGACGCCGCTGACTTCCTAGTCGTTTGTGCCCCAGAGTCTCAATCTGTGCTTCCTGTTTCTGACATGATTGTCTAGTCCTGCTTCATTGTCCTACGCCAGCCCTACAGACCCACCCACCCACCTACCGCCATTTAGCTGGAGTTTGTACACATCTACAATAATGTATAATACTGTACTACTACTACTACTACTACTACTACTACTAGAGACATTTTCATTTTCCGTGTTTTGAAGAAGCCTTCGCAAGCTGTTTTTGTTTTTTTTTTTGTAACGCTTTAGCTGGCCGCCGTGGCTCATACGAAACTAGAACGCTGACTCATTATCTGCTTCCTCCGTCTCTACTGGCGCTTTGCTCGCCTCTCCGTTGCAGCAAAGTATGGTTTCATGGTCTCGACATCCACCGCCCAGACACACTGCGCAGATAGGAGTTATAGTTAATTGTTTCTCGGAGGCGGAGCTTGCTCTGGAAGCGGACATAATCTCATTGGTTGAGTTGAACTTCAATGGGCGGAGCCAAAGAGCCACAATTTTCTGGAGTGCAACGGCTAATGGCAGAGAAGGAACCTCGTTCAAAATATAAATACTTCTTTATTATTCATTCACGTCCAAGGTCAGCAGGCTAGCTAACTAGCTTACCTTGCTAGCTACAGGCTAGTACGGCTAGTTTGAACTTGGCTAACCTAGATAACTTAGTATGGCTAGGTTGCATTGCATAAGCTTCATAATATTAGCTACCTCCTCTCTTAGCCATTTTTCACTGGGTTTCATTCTAGCATAATATAACATCAAGAACACCTGTGGCTCTTTGGCTCCGCCCACTGAGGTTTAATTCAACCAATCAGATTACTCCTGCCTCCAGAGCAGCTCTGCCTCAGAGAAATGTTTAACTAAAACTCCAGTCTGCACAAACTGCGCATCCTCCTCTGCCTCTGCCCCCCAACCTCCTCCCCCCTGCTCCATCTCTCCCTCTTTCCCTCCTCCCCCCACCAGCAATGCTCCCTCTCTTCCTCCCCCATCCCCAACTCCGACAACTCTTGCCAAGCACTCCTCATCTCTCCGTTCTCCCCCTCTCCTCTCCCTCCTCTGACCCCCCTCTCCCTCCTCTTGCTCTCTGCTTCGGCGATCAGCCTCCCCCCTCTCCCCCCCGGCCGGCACGACGCTCTTACAACCGTTTGGGAAGCATAGGACGGTCAAAAAAAAAAAAAAAAAGGAACTCTGTAGCTTTAAGGACAAATCATGACAGACACGTGTTTTGTGTGTGTGAGGAGGGAAAACGTTGCACTCTGCTTTGCTCTGGCCTGGAGAGAGTGAGGGAAGGAAGGAGGGGGGAGACGGAGGTATAGTGGGAGGTAGGGAAGGAACGATGGAGAGGGAGGTAGGGAGGGAGACATTCGCTGAACTGGAGCCAGAGAAGGAGCGAGAGAAAGAGGACAACTTGTTCTTTCCCCCTGTTCTGTTTGCAGTCTGTCCACAGTCAAGTTAACAAGCAGCTAATATAAACAACACCAAGCCCCGCCCATCTCTCTCCTCTGTCTCTGTGCTCTCTCTGTCCATGGCTGCGTTTCCATCCAAGCATTTGTTTTGTTTTTTACCAATTACGACGTAATTGAATTAGAAAAGCTGAATGGAAACGGCAAAATTGCCACCGGCTCGGTTTCATTGCGCAACGGTTTTAAAAGTGGTTCTGTCCACCGCAAACCTCCCAGAACGGTTGTGTTGTTTCTGCCATGATGTGTACTTCGCCCATCGTGGTTTCATGACAATTAGTGCATTTCCTTGTTTTCGTCTCGGTGTGGACGCCTGAATTTCTGCCCCACTTCATCTAAACAACAGTACCAATCGGTTCTTGAGGGATCCCATCCATAGATGTGTGGTATTTTTTGGGGGACGTTCAGGAAGCCTATTTTTTCGCAACCCCGCTGAAATGCTGCTAATTTCATTTTTCATTTCAAGTTTTTGTAGAATTCACTTTTGGATGGAAACACGGCATGTCTCTAATGTAATGATCCAATCTCTCTCTGCATCTCTGGTTTCTGACCGACGTCTTCAATCCCCTTTACACCTGGCATTGACATCCGGAGGGCATTTTCAGATAAAGTGAAAATCCATTAAAAAAAAACCCGCTACAACAAGAACAGTGTGTCCAGTACTGTGATGTCTTTCTCCTCGGATTTCCTGTCGATGGAGTTTGACTTTCTGTAGGTGGCGCTCTTTTATTTGTCTGTTCAGCCACGGTGGCTATCGCTGCTCATGCTAACTACCCAGTTCTTCTTCTAGTTATTCCAAGAATTGGAAACGTAAAACACATCACTTCCTGTGCCCCCAGGAAAGTCCTACCAGCTATCAGGCGTTCAGAACCACAAAGGCAGAAGCTTTCATGAACTGGCGAGAGACGTTTAAATGTCACAGACTCTTACGTTAGTATTAGTGAAGTATTGAAGAAGGTGGCGTGGGCGGGAAGCAGCGGTCCGATGTCAGCGTGGGGGCCGGAGACGGTGTAACACCATGTGTAAATGTAATCTGGATCAGTCATGTCTAGACACAATGTGGCTATAAACCCATGTTAATACCATTTGTAAAGGGGCCTCTCTCTCTCTCTCTCTCTCTCTCTCTCTCTCTCTCTCTCATAATTTGTCCAATCTGTCTCTCTCTCTGTTCTGCTTTATTTCTCTCCCTGTTATTTTTCGCCTTCATCTCCGTCTCCCTGCCTCGTTGTGTTCTCTCTCTCTTTCATAACCTGACTGATCTTTTTCACTTTCTCTGTTCTCTCTCTCCCTCCCTCCCTCCCTCTCTCTCTCTCTCTCTCTCTCCCTCCCTAGCTGTAGCTCACACAGAGAACAAACGTTAATCTGTTTCCTCTGAGGCAGAGTTTATTTATCTGCCTCCAGTGTCCAATCTTTGATATGCACAGCCAAGGAATATGTGTTTTGATTACATAAATTGGGGAAACTGCAGTCCCTGTGTGTGTGTGTGTGTGTTAGTAAAGGGTGTGTATGTGTGTATGCAGACAATTGTGGGTGTGTATGTGCACATGAATACAGTGTGTGTTTGTAATTCTGCCTGTGTATGGTTCAGGAATGTGTGTGTGTGTGTGTGTGTGTGTGTGTGTGTGTGAGAGACCCTGGGCTAATTGTAGTTAAACCTGTCCGGCAGGCGGTCTGCTCTCCCCAGCGAGGTGACCAACCTTGTGCTCCAGTCTGCAAGAGGCCCTTTGTTCTCTTCACCTCCTTTTCTTCCTCCTCCTCTTCCTCGTCTGCGGGGAACTGGAACTTCTCTCTCTCTCTCTCTCTCTGTGGCTTTGTGTTTTCTCCCCTCTCTCCCTCCCCCTCCCTCCCTCCCTGTCAGCACAGTGCAGAGCAGGCAATTTCTGCCTCTCGTTAATAAGGACCGTCTCTCCTTCCTCTCCTGACCTGTAGCCAGAAGCTTTTTTCCTCCCTCAGGTTCAGAAACGTTACGAAGCAAGAATTGAGTTTTGGTTTCGTCATGGTTTGTCACGATGCTCCTCACGTTAATCTGTCGGTATCTATCTTCATTATTGGAATAAGCTGCTCATTGATTGGCCAGTTAGCGCTCCTCTCTCTCTGCTCTCTCTTTACGTCTGATTTTTTTTCTTTACTCCTTATTGGCTTGTCACTCCGGTTCCTCTTGTATCCTATTGGTTTCATTTACGCACTATCAATCAGCGTCTTCTCCAATCAAAGCAGAGCCCAACACAGGCTCCTCCTCCTCCTCCACCTCCTCCACCTGTCTTATTTGTCCTTACAAGGTGTTGAAATCTCTGCTGTTGTGTCCAGTTACTTCTCCACTCCGCATCAGTTCTTCAATACGATAATATGAATGTTGCAGGAGTTTATCCTTCTGTATTCTTTGTTTCAAAGAATGTTGTGCCATTTGTTAATAGCAAAGAGAACTATTGAACATATATGAAAAAGAAGAGCTATTTTAAATTATTTTTTGGCTTTTTTTGCTATATTTATTTTCTTGTATTAGAATCTTCTTTGTAGGAGGGAAAAATCAAAAAATGTATTTTTCATTAGTGCGAAAAACCTATTTTCTTCCTTTTTGTACAATTTCGATGTTTTAAGCGAGACTTTGAAAAGCAATATGATGATAATGATGACAACGTTTCCTGTGACTGTATCTGCATGCTGTTTGTGTTGCCTTAATGACGGCTGCATCCCACTATGACCCCTCCCCCCCAACCTCCCCAGCCCCTCCCCCTCCCAACTCTGACCCCGCCCCCAACTCCCACCCTGATCTGGTGGAGTCCCAATCCAGTCCAGTCCAGTGCAGTCAATAAAGCAGTGCTTTCTGTGTACCCAAACTCTCTTACTGCCTCTCTGTTACTCAACCAGCCTCCAGGCTCGTATCACCTGAACACAGTGAAGTGACCCGGGGCCTCATTTATCAAAATGCTGCATGATTCTATTGTACAATAGTTTCATAGAATGAGATAAATAAATGGATGCAGACATATGTACATATATAAATCTAAGTTATTTCTAAAGAGTTCATACCTTCAAGGCTTCAGCTTTTTGATTCAACAAACAAGTGGAAAGAAATCAAGTTTTCAGCAATCAAAGTCTCAGCAAGGATTTGATTTTAAGAGAATCTTTTATTCAGCGCTCAGTGAAAATGTTCACCTCCCTGTGGTGTTACAGCCTGAATAACCCGTAGTACCAAAGACTTTCTTAGGTACAATTTTCTTTACAATTTTTAGAAATGAAAAGCTGAAATGTTCAGAGTCAATAGATGTTCAACCCCTTTGCAGTGACGGTCCAAATCAAAACTCATCTGAATGTCCTTGAGATTGGAGTCCACTTGTTGCCAACTCTATTGATTCAGATGATTTAGAAGGAAATAAGTCCCATAAGGTCCCATACATGACAGATGTCAGAGCGGGAAGGGAAGGGAGAGTTCATGAGGCTCAATCGATAGGAAGTGGAAAAACCAAGACTCTTCCTAGAGCTGCTGATCCCACCAGACTGATCAACAAGGACCTCGATCAGGGAGGAGACCAGGAACCCAGAGACCAGGAACCCAGAGACCAGAGACCAGGAGCCCAGAGACCACTCTGACAGAACTACAGAGATCCTCGCTCGGCAGCAACGGGAGATCATTTTGCCCGGAAGGATTTTGAAGTGTGCGGCGGCACTTGTCAAATGTGGGCTGTGTGGCGGCAGGACCAGAAGGAAGCCAGTCCTGGAGGAACAACTAAAAGACATGACAGCAGACTGGAGAGCAGGAGGCCAAATCTTCTGAGGTCTGACGAAACCAGAACTGAGCTCTGTCAGAAAGTGGGTACAGCTTGTCAGCCATCAACACCACCCCTACTGTGACGATGAATGGAGGCGAACACAGGGCCACGACCCCGAGCATGCAGCCAAATGAACACATTCAGAGCAAGAATGTGAAAGTCCTCGAGCCAAAGCTCTTCAATCCCATTGAAATTCTGCGGAGGGACTTGAAGGAAGCGGCTCACAGACACCGACGGTCCAACTTGACCGAGCCGGAGCTGGGAAGAATGGGAAGGATGGGAAGAATGGGAGGACAGCCAGATGCACCAAGCATTTCCAAGACGCCTCGGAGCTGAAATCGCTGCCAAAGGTGCTTCGATAAAAGCAGCAGGGTGAATTCATATTGAAGAGGTTTTTGTGCTTCATTTCTAAACACATATTTTCACATTGTCACTTTCTGACAGTAAATATTTGGAGCCACAAAATGCACGAAAATAGCAAAGGGAGGGTCAATATCTTCTGAATGTGCTGCAAAAAAAACTCTTGTACAGTGCAGCAGACATTTCTTCAAGGCCCAAACATGTTAGCAGATGATTGATGTCTTCAGGTCCCGCCCCCTCACAGCTGTTTTCTCTCTCCAACATATCTGACCGACGTCTTTTACTGTTTTTTGTCTCTTACAGTGTGAATCCCTTTATGGCAGGTAACATGCATCTCGGGTGTTCAGATTGTGTTGGGAGCTTAACTCTCTCATCTCTTCCTCAGTCTGGTGCTGGAGACGTGCCCACAATCAGACATATTCACACTAATGGGAATCAATTTAGCAGCACAAAGCAAAACGCACCCCCGGGGGATCCGGAGAGACGAGACGCACCTGGCTCGTCGTCTTCGCTCCTTTTCCCTTCGAGGACCTTTTCCACAATCATTTTGTTTTGCAATCCAAATGTTATTTTTTTTCCAAGTTATTCTCCAGGCTGCTGTAGCTGGATTTGCCCTTTGGTTTAAACCTGCTAACGTAGCCTACGGTGCCTTCAGGGGTTTTGGAATGTAACTTTGGATGCCAATTTTCTCCAGAATGAATAAATGGAGGTGATTTGCTGTTTTCTGCATCCCGAGCCACCGTGAAGGTTTGGAGCAGAGAGGGTTCATCCACCGGCCCCAGTGGCTGATGGATTCACAAATCTAACCTACGAGCAGTGGAATTAACTTGCTGAAAAGGGCTGGTAGAAGACTTGAGTTACGTCACCAAATTAGATTTTCAAATTAAAAGTCTGAAATATTTTAAACTTAAATTTTCTTAAGCCTGCAAACCATTAATGTCTTGACTTTACTACTGAGTTTATTCCTGAATCTATCAGAACAATAATCCAAATTGTATTGATCACTCTTGATAAACACTGAATTCAACATTATTTTGCATGGTATTTATTTGAAGGGAGGTTAGCAATGTGAAGCAATTTTTCAGATTTGTCAGTCAAACCGAGTATCATGTTGCCTGGTACGTTTCTGTTAAGGAACACAGAGTCTCTTGATTGAAACACATGAGCAAGTCACCGGCATCATCGGCTGCTAATTGATTGCAAGTGGTGCCTGTTGAAGAAGCCGATGGATTTGTGGGTTTCATTTGAAGTAGATGGGTCTTCTTTCTCTGTTGCTAGTATCAAATAAAAGGCAAAATGTCAAAAAAAAAAAAAAAATAAAAAGATAATTCTCTCTCTCTCTTCGTCCGTGACTCCACCTCGTTCCCTTCCTTCAAAACGTTTTAAAATTGCTTTTAATGTCTGAAATTTTGCACCTTCAATTTTCACCCACAATTGTCTGTTTTCTTTTTCTCTCTATTTTATTGGGATCTTGGTTTTGTTTTTATCCTTTGTGAGTTTAATGTAAAGCGTCTTTGAGTACTTAGAAAAGCTTTACAAGTAAAACGTATTATTCTTCTTCTTCATCACTGAAAGCTTCTTTTCATCGGTCGGGACTCGAACCACGGTCGTGAAAGGTCGGTCCATACACCCACCACCTGTCCTCCATCGTCCTCCTCCACCTGTCCTCCATGCTCTACTGTCTGACTGTTAACCACACTGTGTTTATGTGGAACTGCTGTCTCAACTCATCTGACCTCCGCCTCCTGTTTCACTCCATCCAGCGTGGCTGGCAGAGGAAAAAAAAAAAAAACGTCAGAAAAAAAGAAGTTGAGAATGTCAAGGCGTCCATTTAGCCGGCCTTGTTTTCACACCGCCGGTTAATCTGACACATTGTTGAGGAATCAATAGAGAGCAGAAAGCCATTTGGACAGACTGCTGGCAGCTGACATCCACCACTGTGAACCGTGAAATCCACATCAGTCTCAGGACGTCCACCAAGCGAGGGAGGGAGGGAGGAGGGAGGGTCTACCGGGGGGAAGGGGGGTGAGGCTTGAACAATTCTGTTACACTATGATATGCTGTCATACACACACCAGATACATACCAGTACATCTTTTCTTTCTTTCTTTCACTTTGGCCATTCTTTCTTTCTCTTTAATTTGTTCCTTCTTTCTTTCCTCCTTCCCTCCCTTCCCTCCTTCCTTCCTTCCTTATCAAGTACAGTAATGCGTCCAAACCCGATCAGTACTTCCACATGTCAGCGGCATTGAGACCGTCCAGTCCAGCAGCAGGGGCCGAGTGGGGGGCCGAGCGGAGGGCCGGGCGGAGGGCCGGGCGGAGGGCCAGGCGGAGGGCCTCCTCTAAAGAAAACCCCCGTCAGACCCTGCAGACATGAAACATGGTTTGTTTTTGTTGCTCTTGGTCGGGGGCCAGGCCACTTTGCAGTAAGTGACGCAGCGTTTCCCGTACGAGTCCACTTGTAAATACTCAGTACAGCGAGAGGAGAGTCTGTGGAAAAATAATACCAGATGGAGCGAGAGCAAGGGTTATTCTCTGGGAAAATAAAATGATAAAAAAGGGGAAGGGGGGGTACAAGACACATAACTCATTCAGACAGCTCAGTTATGTGAACCACCGCAGGAGCCTGAACCTTCTGGGTACCTTCTCAGCAGGAAGCTTTTTAGTTCCCCAAAACAAATAAGGAGACGCGACGCGACGACCCCCCCCAACAACAACAACGACGTCAATTTCAACACAGCAAACATGGAGGACGTTCGTTGTCGATCCGTCATCAAAATAAATAGATAGTTTGCTAGCGGTATTGAATGAGCAGGAACCAGAAGGATCGCTAACAAGCTTCTCGGTTACCTTACAGCTAACGATCTAGGGGTTATCAGCAAGTTGTCGTTGACCAATCAGATTGCCTGGATGAAACTACCTGTTGTACAAGGCTGATCTGGAGTCAGACACCAACACCAAACACAAAGTACAGCTGTCAGCGTTGCTGGTAAGATATATCAAACAACTTGACTATCTAGTTAGCATTAGCTAGCTACCATGGAGTAAAAAACTGTGTTGAAAGTCCCTGATAAAATTATTAAGTGTTGAAAATAAAACGGACAAGAGAAAGTTAGCGGAAAGTAGATGACTCCAAAAGCTCCATCTAGATAGTTACTGATGCACATAGTTTGGTGGAGGTGCACGCCTCACGCCTCACGCCTCCAGCCTCCCGCAGCCGAACCAGTGAAAATAACTAGATTAATGATAAGGCACGTTCAAAAAAGTGCCCTATCACGGCTTAATAATCCACAGATCAGGATAAAACCAGTGGTGACAGTAGAAGCTGTACTAGGCAGCTCCCAGGTCTGATGTCTGAACAGTGAGAGTGTTGCTGGAAAAGAGCAACATCAAGGTTGCACATGAAGGGGTGAGTATAGTTTCATCAGTCAGGTGGTTCAGTTCACTTTGGGACAAAAATGGAAACACAAACTTGTTTATCGTTCAATATTTAAACAAATCTGGTGATCTGGATCTGCGATTTCCCCCATTAGACGATGAATGAAACTTTGAGACTGACAGACTTGAACCCCTGCAGGGTCAAGAAATCAATTTCACTTAATACCCCCTTCTTCTTTTTTTTACTGTAATTATGGGAACTCAGTTGCACATTTCATCTATTGCTTCACAGTGAGGAATGCCCTCTTGGGTCTTACTGCCATAATACATAATAACCTATTTTCATGCCACATTCCTACTTTCAGACTAGCAATCATCTTATAAGAGCAAATATCTCATTTCTGGAACGAACTGCTCGGCTCAGGAGTCACAACAAACTCAGTGCTGCTGTGTTGTGGCTTTCAGAGGCATGCTGGAGGAGGAGGATGCTGGACAGCCCTGCATTTAAAATCACCTGAAATATTTATTTTCTTTTTGAAATTCAGCAGGTGGTCGTCTATTTTTCCCTCTCACAGTCCAGTTGTAGGTGTCCGATCTCCCTGATTCACAAAAGGTCTATGAGGAAAACTTTGAGGGGTTGAGGGAAAATGTACGTCTCTTAGACCTTTCTTAGGCCTTGGGCTCCAGATAGTTTTCATATAAAGACCTCCAAATAGATTTAGTCCCAGGAATCTATGTGGTTATTATTAGTTTCTTTACTGTAGGAGGGAGATAGAAGTGGCCTCAGATCAGAGTAACCACTACCATACATCCTACAAACACCCTAAGCTGCCTTCCTCTACTGTCCCTCTGGTGGCTGGACATCATATTACACAACAGCCACATTACTCTCTTCCACTGTAAAGGGAACGACGATCACTTTAACTGCCAAGTGCAATAAATGTAAAGGTATTTCTCTTAGTGACGTTGGTGCGGAGGCTTATTGATAACAGTTTAATGATACCTACAGACACACGGTGCATCATAAACATAACGTCACATACAGTGCAAAGCCACATGATGGACAGATCACTATCACTGTAATGTGCAACATCTCTAAAACCACAAAATGTATTGAGGTTATGATTTAACACACTCGAGAGCGAAGACTGTCTTGGTGGTGGAGAGTCAGATCCAGGTAGTGTCTTGCTGTATTTGTATTCAACAGTAGTATTCACTTGCAGTTGCATCGTAAGGTTAATAACCATTTAGCCCATTTATTTCTGGCTATGTCTGATTTACTTTTCCCCTGAATCACGCTCGCCGTACTTAATTTGTTGTTGTTGTTTTTTTTTACTAAGTCAACAGTGTCAACCCTGGCTTGAAATCAACTGCTGTCCCAAATAATAAGAAGACATGGATGTGACACGACATGTGGGAGACTTCCATTTCTACCTGTGGGCGTCAGGTGATTGACAGGAAGTTGATGCAATACACTGATATGAAACCACCGAAACAATGAAATAATCCAGAGACTTTGACAAAACCAAATTAAGGCTTCATGTTTCCTGTGACGGATTATCTACCTCTAACTAACTAAGTCATCACCAACAGGCCGACCGCCCAAACACTTGGTGGAGTTCTTTCAGCTCCAGACTGAAGTTGAGAATCTGCTCAGTGGATGAACCAACATATATACAGTAAATCAGCAATATTCTCTCTGCAATGTGTGTGTGTGTGTGTGTTTGTATTGAGACGTTAAACCAGGAGTGTCTCTGCTTTGTTTACCACCAGGGGGAGAAGACGCTATTTCAGCAGGTTGCACTATCCCCTTACACTGCTGCAGGGCTCTCTCTCTCTCTCTCTCTCTCTCTCTCTCTCTCTCTCTCTCTCTCTCTCTCTCTCTCTCTTTCTCTTTGATGTGCTTTGTGTCTGCTGACAGAGTTCACCTCTCTCTTATTACCGTCTCTGCTGTTTAACGTTTATATATTTAGAGTCTTCATCCTCCAGGAGAGGAAAGGGAGGAACTGGCAGAAGGAAAGTTTGTGTGTGTGTGTGTGTGTGTGTGTGTGTGTGTGTGTGTGTGTGTGTGTGCGCGCGCATACGTGCACATAGGCAGTTGGCTTGCGTTTATGAGTGTGTTTGCATTTTTAGGTTTATATGGATACCTGCATGTGTCTGTTAGTGCATGTGCATGTGTGTGTTTGTGTGTGTGTGTGTGTGTGTGTGTATGTGTATAGGCAAGCTGGTTTGCATGTGCTCGTATGTGTGCGTGAGCATGCACATGTATGTGAAGTGTTTTCTTGCACGCATACCTGCATGTATGTATGTGTGTGTGTGTGTGTGTGTGTGTGTGTGTGTGTGTGTGTCTGTCTGTAGAGGTTTGTGAGTCTGGCAGGCAGCGTTGTTCACAGCAGCGGCGGTGAAGGACACATCTCCACAGCCTGGGTGTCTTTCTGCCTGCCTGCCACTATAAATAGCTGCCAGTGTTTTGCTGTACTCTTTTGTGTGTGTGTGTGTGTGTGTGTGTGTGTGTGTGTGTGTGTGTGTGAGATATCTACCAGAGTGTTTATTAGGGGAAGGTGAAAGAGACATGGGGAGAGGATGAGCAGAGACGACAGAGAGACTGGAGGAGAAATGGAGGGAGAGAGTGAATTCATGCATGAATTCATGTGTGTGTGTGTATGAGGGGTGGACAAAATAACAGAAACACCTAACCATATATGAACATAAGGAGCAGGGCCTCGTCATCCTGCATCCTGGACTGTGTGCAGCAGGATATTGGACCGATCAAGGAAAGAAGGAAAGCCTCCAGATCTTGGAGGGAGATCTACTTCCCATAAAGGGTCAATGATGTTCAGATCTGGCGGTTGGGGAGCCATGGGAGGCATTTGGGAGGTGTTTGACTCCCTCTTGTTGCTCATGGATCCACTCTTGACGACTCGACTCTGTCAGTCTGTCCATCTTTGCCACGTTTTTCAAGGCAGAATCATTTTGCTATTTTTGTGACCATCACAACTGCAACTCGGGCAACTCGGGCAACTGACTATTTGGCCTCGTTGACGCTCTGTTGGCTGCATCATGTTGATTTGAAACCTCACATGTGAGAGTGGTGATTGGTGGAGAGTCACCTGTGTTGCCGCCTTTGCAATCGTGATTTAGTTCCTTAAAGTCCTTTTTTCGTGTGGTGTTTCCGTTATTTTGTCCACCCCCTGTATTTTGAGGGCCTACTGCCACTTTTTCCTCAGTAACAAGGAGGCATATTATCGAGTGGGTTTGGAGGAGAGGCTTTTATTCTGACAATGACTCGCCGCATGCTTGGGCTCTGAGGTCACTTCTCCCCGTCTGTTTAAAAGCTGCGAACAACAAAAGTCTTTGTTCACCTGCAGCATCTTCCTCCCTGTCTTCCTCTCTCCGTTTCACTTTGTTTTCACCCTCTGGCTCTTGACTCGATCCCCTTCTGGAATCACACACACACACACACACACACACACACACACACACACGCACGCACACACACACGCACGCACGCACACACACACACACACACGTCTTTGTATTGTTTTTGTTCATAGACAATCTGTCCCCATCTTTGTCTGAGTCAGGTCATGGTTTCTTTCTTCTTCTCCCTCTCTGACACATTGACTCAGTATCTATTTCTCAATCAACCCCCCCCCCATGCACACACACACACACACACACACACACACACACACACACACACACACTTCTCTGCCTGCCAAATGCCACAGAGCCTGGTTGTTGCTCTCATACAGAAGATGCTTCTGTCCGGTGGCCAGGAAGGAAGAGACCAAGAGAGAGAGAGGGAGAGAGAGAGAGGGAGAGAGAGAGACAGATTCTACTGCTGCCAACCGAGCATGGGAATCCAATTGGGGGAAAAGAAAGCGAGGGAGAAAAGAGAGACAGAGGGAGACGGAGAGAGAGAGACAGAGGGAGAGAGAGAGAGAGACAGAGGGAGACGGAGGTAGAGAGACAGAGGGAGACGGAGAAAAGAGAGACAGAGAGAGACAGAGGGAGACAGAGAAAAGAGAGACAGAGGGAGACGGAGAAAAGAGAGACAGAGAGAGAGAGACAGAGGGAGACGGAGAAAAGAGAGACAGAGGGAGAGAGAGAGAGAGAGAGAGAGACAGTGGGAGACGGAGAAAAGAGAGACGGAGAAAAGAGAGACAGAGAGAGAGACAGAGGGAGACGGAGAAAAGAGACAGAGGGAGACGGAGAAAAGAGAGACGGAGAAAAGAGAGACAGAGGGAGACGGAGAAAAGAGAGACAGAGGGAGAGAGAGAGAGAGAGAGAGAGAGATAGAGGGAGACGGAGAAAAGAGAGATGGAGGGAGACGGAGAAAAGAGAGACAGAGGGAGAGAGAGAGAGAGAGAGACAGTGGGAGACGGAGAAAAGAGAGACGGAGAAAAGAGAGACAGAGGGAGACGGAGAAAAGAGAGAGAGAGAGAGAGACAGAGGGAGACGGAGAAAAGAGAGACAGAGGGAGATGGAGAAAAGAGACAGAGGGAGAGAGAGAGAGAGAGAGACAGAGGGAGATGGAGAAAAGAGAGACGGAGGGAGACGGAGAAAAGAGAGACAGAGGGAGAGAGAGAGAGAGAGAGAGAGAGACAGTGGGAGACGGAGAAAAGAGAGACAGAGAAAAGAGAGACAGAGAGAGAGACAGAGGGAGACGGAGAAAAGAGAGACAGAGGGAGACGGAGAAAAGAGAGACGGAGAAAAGAGAGACAGAGGGAGACGGAGAAAAGAGAGACAGAGGGAGAGAGAGAGAGAGACAGAGGGAGACGGAGAAAAGAGAGATGGAGGGAGACGGAGAAAAGAGAGACAGAGGGAGAGAGAGAGAGAGAGAGACAGTGGGAGACGGAGAAAAGAGAGACGGAGAAAAGAGAGACAGAGGGAGACGGAGAAAAGAGAGAGAGAGAGAGAGACAGAGGGAGACGGAGAAAAGAGAGACAGAGGGAGATGGAGAAAAGAGACAGAGGGAGAGAGAGAGAGAGAGAGACAGAGGGAGACGGAGAAAAGAGAGACGGAGGGAGACGGAGAAAAGAGAGACAGAGGGAGAGAGAGAGAGAGAGAGAGAGAGACAGTGGGAGACGGAGAAAAGAGAGACGGAGAAAAGAGAGACAGAGAGAGAGACAGAGGGAGACGGAGAAAAGAGAGACAGAGGGAGACGGAGAAAAGAGAGACGGAGAAAAGAGAGACAGAGGGAGACGGAGAAAAGAGAGACAGAGGGAGAGAGAGAGAGAGACAGAGGGAGACGGAGAAAAGAGAGATGGAGGGAGACGGAGAAAAGAGAGACAGAGGGAGAGAGAGAGAGAGAGAGACAGTGGGAGACGGAGAAAAGAGAGACGGAGAAAAGAGAGACAGAGGGAGACGGAGAAAAGAGAGAGAGAGAGACAGAGGGAGACGGAGAAAAGAGAGACAGAGGGAGATGGAGAAAAGAGAGACAGAGGGAGAGAGAGAGAGAGAGAGAGAGACAGAGGGAGACGGAGAAAAGAGAGACGGAGGGAGACGGAGAAAAGAGAGACAGAGGGAGAGAGAATTTTGAATTTATTAATCCTTTATTTGAAATCAGATTTTCAGTTTACAAAAAATAAATGCAATCATACATAAATCAGACAATTTTTTTTTTTTTTTTTTTTTTTTTAAACCGACAAGGTAATCCAAGGTCAGTCAAGATACAAAAGCAAACAAAACAAATAATAATAATAGATAAATAAACAAACGTAACAAGAACCAAGGGAACCCCAAAAAAACCCTACAGGAAGGAACCCTTCAAGCCAACTCAGGCCCAAAGAGAAGTTCCTCCTCCATGACGGAGCACAGCGCCTCTCTGTAGCACCAGATACTGGTGAACTGATCTAGATCATTCATCGCCCTGTAGAAGCTGAAGTCAACTTTTAACCTAGCCCTTACCATCCTGACAAACAAAAGCTCTGCCTCAACATCTGTGGACTGCTCAACTCTGTTTCTCCGGCTAATGTATATGGACATTTTTGCCTGTCCTAAAATGAAATTCACCAGCTGACATTTGACTCTCGATGTTTGACTGTATCTGAAACCAAAAATAAAAGTGACTTTAGTGAAAACCTCTCCAAATGCAGCAAACAGCTTCTCTAGCAACAGGAACAAGGGTTTGAGTCTAAAACAATCTAAAAAACAGTGAAAGACAGTTTCTCTGTGTGGACAGTAAGGGCAGGTATCAGTGACATTTGGGTTTAAAACTGAGATGAAGGCATTAACAGCCACAATACCGTGCAGGACTCTCCACTGCAGATCACCAGCTCTTTTTATCAACGGTGGTTTGTAGAGTGCCCTCCACACCGGACTCACATCATCACCCAGACATAAATGAGCTCTCCAGGGGGTGTCAGACCGACCATTCAGTTTGGTTTTGTTTAGCACTTTTACACACAACACATACAGTTCTTTACCTTCCAATCTGTGTAATTCTGGGTTAAGAGAGTCTGGTATTTTTAAAAGGGGACCTGTACATTCTCCAAACTCAGGAAACAGTCTTAAAATTGGAAAGGGGTCATCAATGTTGGGATGAGTAAAACCATTAAAATATGCTGTTAGTGAAGCCTGTTCCTTATCCGTGAGCTGATGTTTCCAACTGTTAAGACATTGACCAATAAAACGAGCAGATCTAAAACCCAGGTGAGAAGCCAGCGTAGCCGCACCCTCCAGGTTCGGCCCAGCCAGCTCCACGACTCGTTCCAATGTGGTCACCCCCGCCATGCAGAACTGCATCTGGACTGTGGGTCCGGCCCGACTGACCACGTCCAAACGACTTCCATGTACAACTGGTTCTTTTAAAAGCCAGTAAAGAGAATCAGTAAACTCCAGTCTCTCCTTTTTAAAAAGACTCCACACTCTGAACAGACCACGATAAAAAGCAGGTAATCCATTAAAACTGGGATTTTTAAAATCCATTAAAAACAGCGATCTGCTCAGCCCCAGGCCACCAAGACGATTCAGTATGGCACAGGCTAGAGGTCTCCACACCAGGTCTCCAGGCCCATGAAGCAGTCTTTGAATGAACTGGAGCCGGAAAGCAGCACCCCTGCTGGCCAGGTGGATTACTCCCTGGCCTCCTTCAACCTTGGGGAGATAGAGCAGGCTCTGAGGGATCCAGTGCAACTTATCCCAAAAAAAGTCAATCAACACAGCCTGAACCTTTGCGAGGAGGTTGGTAGGTGGGTCGACACATGCCAGGCGGTGCCACAGAGTGGAAGAAACTAGGTTGTTGATGACTAACATGCGCCCTCTATACGACATTTTGGGTAGTATCCATTTCCATCTCCTCAGACGACCTTCCACCTTCTCCAATGTATTTTCCCAGTTTTTCAGTACATAATTATCATCTCCTAAAAACACTCCCAAGTACTTCAGCCCCCCTCTTTTCCAGGTCAATCCCCCTGGTAAATTGAGCTTAAATATCCCCTCTCCAATGGCCACAGCCTCACTCTTTCCCCAGTTGACTTTTGCTGATGAGAGCAAACCAAAACTATTAATGTTGTCTACTAAAATATCAATGTCCCTTTGTTTGTTTGTTAAAACAACAAGGTCATCTGCATAAGCAGATAGTTTAAAATTGGTGTTGCAGCCAGGAAACTGAACTCCAGACAGCTCTGTCCTCAGTTTGTGCAGCAGGGGCTCTATGGCCAGAGAGTACAGCATACCAGACATAGAGCAACCCTGCCTGATTCCCCTCTGAACTTTAAAAGGGGCACTCAAACCACCGTTGATTTTAAGTACACTCTCAATGTCACTGTACAGAACCTGGATCTTAGCTATAAGCCCAGGGCTGAAACCAAATGCTTCCAAAGTTTGCCACAAGTACTGGTGTTCAACCCGGTCAAAAGCCTTTTCCTGATCTATGGAAATAAGACCAGTTTCAAGTCCCAATGAACTAGAGACGTCCAAAATATCCCGAATTAGGCTAACATTGTCAGTGATCAACCTGCCGGGTACACAGTAAGTCTGGTCGACGTGAACAACCTGCCCCATCACTTCTCTCAGCCGGGTAGCCAACACCTTGGAGAGGAGCTTATAGTCTGTACAGAGCAGTGACACAGGCCTCCAGTTCTTCAGCTCCTGCAGATCTCCTTTCTTGGGCAGCAGAGTGAGGACTGCCCTCCTACAGCTCAATGGCAACCGACCCTCCGTGAGACTGTCCCGCAGAACAGCCAACAGGTCTTCACCAATCACCGGCCAGAAAGTCTTATAGAAGTCCACCGGTAGACCGTCAATACCCGGTGCCTTGCCAGTCTCCAAACTCTGCAGAGCTGCCTGCAACTCAGCCATGGACAGCTCTGCCTCAAGTTTTGCTGTGCAGTCCTCACTGATCTTAGGTAGACCGTTAAAAAAGCTCTGTGCCACTGCTTGCTCCTCGTTGTGTTCTGTCCCATACAGATCCCTGTAGAAGGCTGCAGCATATCTGCGAACCTCAGTTGACTCAGTCAAAATCTCTCCTGTGCTAGAACGCAATGAATGGAAGAGCTTTCTTTGCCCATTCTTGCGTTCCAGCCCAAAGAAGAAATGTGATGGGGCGTCCATCTGGCTGATTTTCTGGAACCTGGAACGTACCAGAGCTCCCTGTGCTACCACACCCAGCAGGTCACTCAAAGCTGACTTTTTGGATTTGAGAACCTCAATGTGGCCTCGATCTCCTGTGGAATCTGCTAAACCCTGGATTTCCACCACTTCAATCTCTAGATCCCTCATAGATCTGGTTATGTCCCTTGTGACATTGTGAGTGTACTGCTGGCACAACTGCTTTATCAGGCTCTTCCCAACATCCCACCACTGTTGCAAAGAAATAAAATCAGCCTTCTTGTTTCTGTGTTCACTCCAGAAAAAACTAAAAACATTTCTGAAATGATTATCACTAACCATACTTGTATTGAAGTGCCAAAAAGCACTGTTTGGTTTGACATTCTTTATGAAAGCAGAGCACTGCACGAGGGAATGATCAGAGAAACCGACCGGGCTGATAAAACATCTTTTAAAAACACTAAAATGATGCTTAAAACAATAAAAACGATCAAGTCTAGCCATGGAGAGCAAGTTGTCCTTACTGTGAGACCAAGTGTACTGTCTTTGTTTGTTATAAAAACATCTCCATACGTCACGTAGCTCATGAGACTGAACTATACGTCCCAGACGCTTCAGAGAAGCTGAATGAGGTTCCTGGTGGTTCCTGTCTAATTTATCGTTCTCAGTGCAGTTAAAATCACCACCTAAAAACAGATAATCCTCACGGTTGCAGTTCTGGATAGCATCACACAATGTGTCCAGAAAAACCAAACGATCACTGGGCATAGTTGGAGCATAGACATTTAAAAACACCATTTTCACATTTTCATATTGAGCACTGATTTTCAGTAAACGTCCCTCAACAACATTCTCCACTACATAAGAATAAGGTAAAAACTGTTCAGAAAATAAAATCCCAACACCGCCACTATTGTTGGACTTGTGGCTGAGGAAGACTTCCCCACTCCATTCCCTTTTCCAGTCAGTTACAATGTCGTCAGTACTGTGCGTTTCCTGCACAAACATTACATCTAGGTTCTTTAACTTAATTAAGTTAAAAAGAGAAGCTCTTTTCAGATCATCCCTCGCTCCATTGAGGTTTAAGGTGCCTATTTTTATGTCACACATGGAGAAAAGGGAGCTGAGTCCTATCACAAACAGAGCAGTACTAACCATAACAGCAAAATAGTTGAGACTAAGCTTAGTCGTCATCAAGAGTCTGTGCCTTCACCTTCTGAACTAGTTTCCTGAGGCGGAAAACCTCCTGGTCAGTGAATGTTTCTTCACCTAAATCTCCTGTGTTCTTCAAAAGGTTCCTGACTGAATACAAGAAGAGATTCAGGTCTGGAAAAAAGTTCTCTACCTTGAGGGCCCTTGCCCCCTTGTTGTCTACCAGGAATTTTCTAATACTAGTGATAGAATAGCCATCTTGAGTATCTACTTGCATTTTGACAGGGGTTGGACTCACATCACTGTCACTTTCCTCCAGGTTCTCCTCCAGTTGTGAGGAAGGAGGATTTGTGATTTTCCTGGAGGATTTTTTGGGACCTGAGTTGTTTGACCGACCCTCTGAGGTTTTCCTTTTCACTGGCACTTTCAACAGTTCATCATCCATCTGTATGTCTTCATCTGTTACTACAGACCCTGCCACTCTAGAGTAGGTCTGTCCTTCCTGTTCCTTCTGCTCACTCTGTTCCTTCTGTCCTACCTGTGTCTTCTGTCCTACCTTCCCTTTCTGTCCTACCTGTTCCTTCTGCCCTACCTGATCCTTCTGCCCTACCTGATCCTTCTGTCCTACCTGTTCCTTCTGCCCTATCTGTTCCTTCTGCCCTACCTGTTCATCAGCCTTAGTTTCATTTTGTTTCTCAGTCTCAATATTGTTCTCGGGCTGTTTCTCATCATTCTGCCCGTCCCGTACCTCCTGTCCACTATCCCCACCGTCACTGGTTGACGCGCCGCTGCCGTCCGCAGCGGACGGCGGGTTTCGAGCGGCAGGCGTCTTAACATTTCTCTCGGGACACGAGCGAATTAAATGCCCCTCCACTCCACATCCAAAGCACTTCATAGTTTCTGATGTTGCATAAACCGTGTAGTCAAACTCATCCACCTTAAACTTAAGCGCCAGATTAAAATCCCCGACATTGTTTTTTAAAATCATCAGCAGTTGTCTCCTAAAAGACACCACATGTTTAAGCAGCGGAGATTTACACCTTAGAGGAACCATCTTTATCGGCGACACTAGTCGTCCATGTCTTGCCAGTTCCTTCTCCAAAGCCTCGTTGCTGATGAACGGCGGAACATTGGACAAGGTGATTCTCCTCGCCGGGTTAACCAGCAGGAGGACGGGGGTGAAGGTGTCATTTACGACCACACCACGTTCAACAACCTCGTTGGCTTTCTCGATACTGTCTAGAAAAATGACCACAGCATTGTTCATCCTAGACGCAGACTTAACGCTGCTGTAGCCCACCACCTCTCCTACCGCTAAGCTGCACTCCTCCACCGAGCAGCTGACAGCCGGGGCCAGCTTCACAGCATGCCGGCGTGTCAGCTTCTCCAACCCCAAACCTACGCCAACAGCGGGCATGCTGCCACGCCGGGCCGGTAGCACCGCTACCACCACAGAAAATAAAGGAAACTAACTTAAACTACTAACACAAATACCTCGAAACCAAAAATAAAGAAAAAACACATAAAAGATGACAAAACAGATAGAAAAAGATACAAAGTTTGAATGCTCACTCACACGAAGCAAACACGCTCTCGCTGCGCTCACTCACTCGCACTTCCGCTCAGAGAGAGAGAGAGAGAGAGAGAGACAGTGGGAGACGGAGAAAAGAGAGACAGAGGGAGAGAGAGAGAGAGAGAGACAGTGGGAGACGGAGAAAAGAGAGACGGAGAAAAGAGAGACAGAGGGAGACGGAGAAAAGAGAGAGAGAGAGAGAGACAGAGGGAGACGGAGAAAAGAGAGACAGAGGGAGATGGAGAAAAGAGACAGAGGGAGAGAGAGAGAGAGAGAGACAGAGGGAGACGGAGAAAAGAGAGACGGAGGGAGACGGAGAAAAGAGAGACAGAGGGAGAGAGAGAGAGAGAGAGAGAGAGACAGTGGGAGACGGAGAAAAGAGAGACGGAGAAAAGAGAGACAGAGAGAGAGACAGAGGGAGACGGAGAAAAGAGAGACAGAGGGAGACGGAGAAAAGAGAGACGGAGAAAAGAGAGACAGAGGGAGACGGAGAAAAGAGAGACAGAGGGAGAGAGAGAGAGAGACAGAGGGAGACGGAGAAAAGAGAGATGGAGGGAGACGGAGAAAAGAGAGACAGAGGGAGAGAGAGAGAGAGAGAGACAGTGGGAGACGGAGAAAAGAGAGACGGAGAAAAGAGAGACAGAGGGAGACGGAGAAAAGAGAGAGAGAGACAGAGGGAGACGGAGAAAAGAGAGACAGAGGGAGATGGAGAAAAGAGAGACAGAGGGAGAGAGAGAGAGAGAGAGAGAGACAGAGGGAGACGGAGAAAAGAGAGACGGAGGGAGACGGAGAAAAGAGAGACAGAGGGAGAGAGAGAGAGAGAGAGAGAGAGACAGTGGGAGACGGAGAAAAGAGAGACGGAGAAAAGAGAGACAGAGAGAGAGACAGAGGGAGACGGAGAAAAGAGAGACAGAGGGAGACGGAGAAAAGAGAGACGGAGAAAAGAGAGACAGAGGGAGAGAGAGACAGAGGATCCACCTTTATCACTTGTCAACCCTTCTCTGTCCCTTCCCTACTACTACTACTATTACTAGTACTACTAGTACATCTCAAGTAGTACTACTAGTACTACTACTACTATTACTATTATTTTTACTACTTCTACTATTACTTTTACTACTATTACCACTACTAGTACTACTACCACTACCAATGCTATTACTGCTAGAACTATTACTACTACTACTACTACTACTATTGCTGCTGCTACTATTTCAACTATACTTCATGACTGTATCTGAGCAGCAGGTTGTGGGAGTGATGCAAACTGAACGATGCTGTAATTGAGGTAACGTTGCAGCACCTCTGTGGAGGCTAATGCTAACACCTGCAGCACCGTGAGAGAGGGAGGGCATGTCCTGACACATCAACCCAACTGTGATCCATCTGGAGGCAAAGACCAGAAATAAATAGAAAACACATTTATTGATAGGAGGAATGTTTTGTTTTTTTTAATCAATGGCATACAGTTAAAAACAACTTGCTATAAAACGTGTTTAAATGTTTTTACTTCAACAAGTCAGGTGAAGAGGTAACACATCACCGTGCTAAATACTGTAATACTGTAATACTGATACTGCTGATGATGGTTTTGTGCCACTGGGCAGCACAGATAAGAAACCAAGCGCTCCTATTGTGCTATTTATGGAACTTTCTAGCACACTTCCTCCTTCTTGTGTGTGTGTGTGTGTGTGTGTGTGTGTGTGTGTGTGTGTGTTTGGGAGAGAGTGATCCTCTTTAACCCGATATCAAAGTTCCCATGACAACGTCCTCGATCACCTGTGTGTTTGTGTGTGTGTGTGTGTGTGAGAGAGAGAAAGAAAGACAAGAATGGAGGGAAAGATCTTGAAATCAAAGTTACCGTGATAAAAAAAAAAAAAGTCCCCATGTTTATCTCATCTGATATGGCATCTGATCTTCAGCTGGCAAAGTAAACTGAAGAGCCTGCTGGACACATGAGGTCAGACCTGCAGATCGGAGGAGCACGTCTGAGGAATATAAAAGCTAGAAAACGAGGACTCTGTATCTCGCCATCTGAGTCTGAAATCGGAGAGACACTTCCTGGCTCAGGTGGCTCGACAGACCGATGAGGATGCTCAGACTCTCCTACTCATGATGAAGATGTGCTTTACAGGAAGTAAGGGTGATTCAAGGGTGTTAAAGCTCGGTACATGCTCTTAGATCAGTGTCCCCACAACTGTTGCTGCTCCTCTGTTTCCCCTGCTACCTGGACCGAGGCGAGCTCCAGGGGGTTTGACCCAGCAGAGTGGAGACCACGACCTTCAGCCAGAGCTACCTTTGGGGGGGAGATGGCTACGCTCTCACAGGCCACCGAGGGGTGCTGCAGCGGGGGTGGGGTGAGGTGGCAGCTCCTACCCCTCCTCAAACTCTGATATCCAGTCACATGCATACGCACCGATCAGGTTGAGCACCCACGGGGAAGGCCGATTAAAAAATAAATTAATAAATAAATGTATTAAAAAACTGCATCTTTAAAAAAAAAAACCTGCATCTATTTATTCTATTATTACTTATTATTATCGGTGAACGCTTTAACTACAAATCGCATTATCCAATTAAACTTGTTCCAGCTCTGTGCGTGTGTAGGCTACGTTAAGGGGCGTGGCCACGTAGCCAACTGCCAATGTAACGTTAGAGTCGCTAAACCAACGTTGTTCCATCACGTAGCTACTAGCTAGCGACACAGCAAGTGAAACACGGGTGATGATCGGGTAAAAATGTACAAATTTGTAATTAAAAAACCGAGAGAGATACCGAGTGTAAAGACAGTCAAAGTGAGGATCCACCACCAGTGATGAATTTGTAGCAGAGCAGTGTTGCATTTCGTTTCGGTGTGTGTCTACGTTGACAGATGACAGTAGCCTGCACCACGGTAATTACTAAAGCAAGCGCAATAAAAGTGATTTTGTGACAATCTTCACCTTGGTGGTATTCACTTCATTTGAGCACCCACTGGCAAAAACATAAATCGGCGCCTATGGTCACATGTGCCTTCTCCACGGCCACTGAGGGCAAAGGAACCCCAGGCCGGTTTGATGTCTTTGTTTGAGGGACTTGGATGAGGGGAAGCAGTGTAGCGACCCAACATGTTGTTCTAGTTAGATACATGTCGTTGATCTTCCCATCACCCTGCTCTGACCCGGTTCGCTACTCCGTTAGCTTAGCTGGCGTAGGCTATGGCCAAACAGTAGCCTGCGTACTGCTGCATTAAACAGAAGATGTTTCCTACGTGCCACTTGAGTCGTGTGGAAGTCGTTCTTACTTTCTGGAATCGAGACAGCATGTCAGGCCCGGTGGGTGATTTGTTCAAAAGAGACCTAAGTGGCGATCTCACATTTCAGACTCAAATGTGGGAAAAGAAAACCCATAAAGAATTGATGTATAAAATCTGTATCAGGTGTCTTCTGACAGCTGATCTCAGACCAGTTCAGTTTATAGTTTATGAGTTCAGGTAACCTAGCCAGTGATCCCAGACACCTTCGTAGCTGTGGGCTGGTGGATTAGGTGTTCAAATATTACAAGAGGAGGTTTTTGGGAGGCGATCTACCGGGAGCACATGGATGATTGATGATTGTTCAATGTTCTCATCACTTACAACTGTATTCCTTTAAAGGTGGTGACATACCGGTTAGACGTGCAACAGGTACATCTCATTGCAAGGGGGGAAGAAAAACAACTTTTATTTTATTTGTGTTTTATTTTGTTGCCTGTTGCTGAGAGCGTTGCCCATCTACATTGCCCTGAAGACTGCCTAGTGCATCACCATCTGTACTCCAGAAGAAAAATTGGAAATCCACCATTTAAAAAAAATCTACCGTCACCTACTTTGACGAAATGATTACTGGCATGGAAGTAAAACTATTGAAATCATTTTAGATGTAATGTTGCCCTTCCTTTACAACAAATAAATATTACAATAAATATTGAGGTCATATTTTTACACAGAGCTTTGGAGTGAAACCGTCCAACCCGTCCTGTCTCCTTGTGTTTGTGGCGACCTGCTTAAGGTGTGTCTTGAATGCTGATAGGAGCAGAGACGGGACACGGGAGCCAAAGTCACCGGTAATGAGGCGTCGCCTCCCCCGTTGTCTCATGTCCTAATATGGGAGGACGAGGCAGCATCACCGGATTCACTCCTCTGGAGAGCACAGAGACTAGAGACACTCGGAGGAAAGACAGAAAGCTTTAAGTATGGACCTGTCAATGGGACCACGACTTCAACTACTGACTTCTTCTGGTAATAGTAAGAATTAATAATAATAATTCTATAGATTACATTGTTTTTTTAATGCCTCATGTAAAGCACTTTGAACTGCCTTGTGTATGAAAGGTGTTACACAAATAAACTTGCCTCGCCTTCTGGTAATAGTAATAATTCCCATAATACTAATAATAAGCACTAATTATTATTATTATTGTCGATATGGAGGTTTGCTTTGGAAATCACAAACCTTTATGAATTATCAAAAATATTTCTCAAATATTTATAATAATATTACCACGTGTGTAAGCAGACTTTTATTTTTGTTATGTAAGAAACTCTCTAGTTTCAGTCAAATGGAGATATAGGACCTACAGGGTCAAATATAGCTCAGCAGGTTGTAGACCAGTGTGTCTTCATGTCCCCTTCATGACTGAACTGCTTTTGATGGATGAAGTCCATGAGGGACCGCAGCACTTTCAATACACACTGCATGTTTCAAGTTGATGCATTTGACGACGGGTCCACTCTTTGAGACAGTGCAAGGGTTTTGTGTGATAGCTAACATGACGTGACTCTCTTCTCTCTTCTCCCCAGACTAGACTTCTCTATCACAACAACCCAATCAGATAAAACTCCTCACATACTCCTGCATCATGGTGAGCCTTTCTCCACTGGTACAGGGAACAAAAGGCCTGTCCTGCACTCAGCTAGCCTGCCCAGGGGAACTCCCTGCACCGTACCCAGGCCAAGGAGCTCAACTTTCAGCCGCGCATGACCCTACCTTCCCCTTGGGCCCGTTAGACAACCAGGGATCCCTCAGCGACACCAGCAGCAGGCGGGCTGTCCAGACTCAGCTTCAACCTGGACATCCGGAGGGGTCGCAAACCTCCTTAAAGACCCACGACCACCACCTGGGACCCCACCCCGGACCCCTCACCGCCCAGCCCAAACCCGGGGCCCCGGTCCCGACTGTGAGTGCCGCACTGGAGGGTGGGAAGACGGGAGAGGGAGGCAGGGGAGAGGGCAGAAGGGCAGCCCAGGGAATGAAGAAGGGATGTGGGGTCTGCGGCCGCCTGCTGCTGGCCGTGGTGCTGGTGGTCTGCTCCCCGCTGGTGGCGGTGGGGGTCTGCGTGGCCGATATCGTGACCGGGGAGTGCTGCAACGTGGACGAGAAACACATGGACTCCGCCGATGATCTGACCTGAGAGAACGGTTCAAATGTCTCCATGTATAAGACAGTATGACCTGTTGTAAGGCGACAGGAATGGAAGCAGTATTCTGATGTGTCGGTCAACTCACTACTCCTCATCGTTCACACCGAGTATGAGGACGAAGAGAACTTGTACCGCAAATACAATTGACCTTTTCAATGTCATGTGCGCCCTCTAGAGGCCTAGATTGCACCGTGCAGCTGATGAATGTGGAGCAAATATGCTTTTTATGACATTTTCGTGTGCTTATAAATAAACTATTTCCCTGTTTATTATAAAAAATACTCCTATGTGTATTACCTAGATGTATTTCTGTCTATCAACAAACTACAGGAGACTTTTCTGCAACATCTAGCCAAAGAAAAATGACAAAAAAAAAACCAAAGTCTGGATTGGGGATCGGTGTTAAGCCTGTTATTCATTGCAAACATTTATTACAATTAATTTTTTTTTATGATGCAAACAACAGCAAGTCCCTCCCTTGTCGGAACAGCTCAACACGGAGTCGTGAGGGAATAAAAGAGACACAAAAGGGACAGGGACAGAAAAAGGTTGTATTATGCGCAATTCCATTATGTTTCCTTTAAAAAAAGAAAGAAAAAAAACAAACATGACAATCAGATCTCAGATTCCATAACATGGTAAATTTTGGCATCTTAATCCTCGGCGGTGTATTCTGGAATAATGGTCGTTAAAACTCAAAAAGAACAAGGCATGCATAATAGTTTCTGGTGATGCACATAGATCAAGGGATACTTGGAAAACAATCCATGTACGATGTTCCTGTACATTTCACATATATATATATATGGTCCCTCGCTTATAGGGGTCTCAGGCCTATCTGTCCTCTGTTATCTACACTTGGTCACTAGATACACCCTGTACAAGGTCTGCTGGGAACTCCTCTGCAAGATGGACTTCTATCGACAACTACTCGCTGTTACAAACCTGCCAACCAACTCTGTTTTCTTTCCTCCTCCTTCGTCTCTTACCGTGTGTTATTACCAAGCTATGTCTTTCCCCCCCCGATTCACAGTTAAATAGTTTTTCATCATCTGATCAATGTGCTATCTACGCAATTTCAAACTCAAAACTCACGAGGGTGAGAACCGGTTATAGCCAATATTATTTTGTATTAAAAATCTGCCGTTAGCTGTATGTGTGGTGTCTCTCTCTCCACCCCGGATCGACTTCTCAGATCGCTTTCGATGCTACGGCGCCCGCAAGTATAGAAAAGTCCTGTTCCCCCGAAGACGACTACCCTAAGCTTCCAGATAACATGACAAAACAAAATGGATCTTATTTCCGATACACTGAAATAAATGCACTGCTCCATTTTAAGAAATGGGAAGGACAGCCACACAGAGGTGTTTATGGTGAGGGCTGTATATGTGGCCACACGCTTTATGTTTATTGAAACCATGTAAAAAAAAAAAAAAAAGAATATGAGGAAAGACAAAACAAAACGTGGTGATTAAATACTAGGTTGTATGTCTTCTTTTCTGTTAAAAATGTATTGCGACGTGTACAACTATACCTCTCTCTCTCTCACTGATCAGAGGGGATGGGGGTCGTCGGTATACCAAGAGAGTCATGTACAGATTTACAGTTATAATGCATTTATCATCACACTCAACGGATGGCAAAACGGGAGGGGGAGAAGGCAGAACGATGGAAACCCATGTAGAAAAGACTCATCCGAATCGATGCTATGTTACTCTCTTAGAAAAAAAAAAACAAGATAGAAATAAAAGTGTGTGTGCGTAGTTGAGTGTGTGTGTATGTAAGCGTGGAACCAAATGTTCGACCAATAAAAGTCTATTGGGATCAAGTCGTACTGGTTTCTCTGACGTTGGAGGCAGACTTGTTTAACCAAACATGGGGCTGAGTATGGTGGTACTGGTGGTAACGGTGGGCGTCTGGGTGGTCGGGTCTGGCGCCCCCTGGTGGTGGTGGCGGCGGCGGCGGCGTTTGTTTTGCTGGGTGTGGCTGCGTTTAGTCGATGTACTGGGAGAGCCAGCGGAAGCCCTCCCCGTAGCCCTGCCTCTTCAGCACGCTGCACATGAACACCTCCAGTGGTCTCGTGTTCAGGTCCTTCATGGTGTTGTTGCCCTGCGAAGAAACGAGCATTTTATCATCAGAAACTTTATTGTTGCCCTGGAGTCACATGAGGCGTCTCCCTGATCCTGAACCTGACTGACTAGTTATTTCATTATTTCCCCCTGATAGTTTAGTCTGATTGAACCTTAGTTTCCTTGTTGTGTTTCCTGTGCTTCCCAGTTTATGTTCCATTATTAAATTCTACTTTCTGGGTCTAGGTCGGGGTTCTGAGGTTGGTGTTGGGAGCTGGAAATGGACGCTCCCCTAGACGAGGCGTAACAATATTCTAGCAAACCAAAAGTTGATGGTGCCAACCAGTATATTATTTTCTGCCGTTTTCAATGCCAAATTTCCAGAATAAATTCAAATGAATAATTTCTAATTTAAATCATGAGGGATGACCCATCAGGTTCTCTGGTCCATCGTGAGCAGGACATGATGTCATCATGGTGGCGTCTGCCTGTCGGCCTGTCTGTCTGTCGGCAGACACATTCTTGTACAATAACTGAAAAGCAATAGATGATAGAAACGTCCCACTGACACCACAGGGGGTCTATAGAAGTAGATAGAGCTCCTGAACGCGTTAAGACTGCCATTTGCTTGCTCATGTTGTGCTGATAGCTTTATGATTTTGCAGTTTTTTTTCATGCTGCACATATTTCTGGAGTTCTCCTGCTGTTGTTTTGCCTCTTAATGCTGTAATTGATATTTCATACATTCCTCATTAACGTGTTATCACTGAGAAGTTTCATCTGATCTTGTTTGGACATGTGTTGGTGATGGAGTTGCTGACCACCATCGCTTTACAGCCTGACTGCTTCGTAACAGATGGACTGGTCTGGCCGGTGAACGTCGTCTCTCCTCACCTTGCCTGTTGTCTGTCCGTACAATCCGAATATCTCCCTCAGCCTCTCCTCGCTGATGGCTTCTGGTCTGTCGATCTTGTTGCCCAGTATCAGGATAGGCACGTTTCCAATGGTCTCGTCTGTCATTAGTCCCTGGTGGGGTAGAGGAGTGAGATGATTCAAGATCTGCCTCTGTCCGTATACTCTTATACTTTTATACATCACCAAGTTGCTCTTGTGATGAAATGTTGTACTTTACTATTTTGGTTTCCCACTTTCCCTTTGACTTTCGGCCCTCCATGCCATGTTTTGAGGTCTAAACAAAACCCATACAGCGTTCATTGCCAGTCTCTGTTTCTAACAGTGTTCAGAGTCTGACCTTCAATACAGAGGAAGACTCATCAAGCGGCTTATAAACTACACAACTCACAGTTAACTCACAGTACTGCATACCAGTTTGTCTACCTCTTAGTTACATTGCGGTGTTTGTCTTGCAAATACCTCTATTATTATTCTTTTTATTATATTTTATTTTTCTTTAGGTAAATACTTTTATATTATTTATACTACACCGCTTCTTTGCACTTTATTACTATTTGAATATGTTTTATTTTTCTGTAATCACTTATTGGTCTTTTCTTATTTACTATGTAAAGTGTAATGAACGACTGTAATGATGTTTGCATTGTTGTTATCAAGTACATGACAAACTTGAGGCTGTTTGGATACTGCATCAAAATCAGACAGGTCAAATAGTATTTGCATACCTGCTTACAGGGAAGAGTTTGTCTAATAGTACAAAACCATGAGGCAATCATAGGGAAGTATTTCAAATAACACCATGTCATAATAACACGATCAACTATCCTGATGCGGTAAACACAAAGTGGGTTATAACAAACAAACGGTACTTACATTAAGTTCTGTTTTTGATTCGGCCAATCTGAGGTGGTCCGCACAATCCACAAGGAAGACGATGCCGTTGATGGCAGGGAGGTAGTTTTTCCACACTCTACGGGCTGGGTACACACACACACACACACACACACACACACACACACACACACACACACACACACACACACACACACACACACACACACACACACACACACACACACACACACACACACACACACACACACACACACACACACAAGTTACTGATAGTTTTCCATTGTGCTTCTGTGATACACATGCAACAACACACACATGTTCTGAATACAACACACACACACAACACACACACCTACCTTGTGCGTGGCCTCCGAGGTCGAAGGTGGTGAAGGTCATCCCAGCGATCGTCAGCTCTTCCGAGGCTGGAGGAGGAAAAAGGATGATTCTCAGCTCAAAACTCACGTGAGAAGTCGAGTAGCTCACAAGTCAACAGTGTTTACTACATTCAGTCATACACAGTCAGCAGGTGTGATGAACACTGGTTGTAGTTTTTCAATTTCAAGGCCAACTTGAGTTGAAGCCCGTGTGAGAGCAGCTGACCCTGATCAATAGAGCATCACATGTGGTTGTGATCAGGTCTGTAGGGAAGCATGAATAGAATCCAAAATGGCCTCTTCATACCAATTCAGCAGGAGGAGTTTGAGATTTCTCACCAAACCACGGCAAACAGAGAAATGTTGAGGAATAAACTCAACAAACCTGCCTGTCTTTGTGTGGAGGCTTTCACCACATAACCGAGTGTGTGTGTGTTTGTGTGATGTACGTAGTGCCAACTCACTCGGATGTAAAGTCGGCACATGCTGTCCCAATCTGTCATCTTTGAGCATGTGCAGTAGCGTCGTCTTGCCAGCATTGTCCAGGCCAAGAAATACTAACTTGCCGGATTTCTTGTACAGTCCTGAAACAAAGTGAGAGGCATGTCAGAGCGCAGTCCTGGAAACTATCCGCCCTCTCTCAGACGGGTCGTATCATAATATACATCAACGCTCAGCCTCGGGAACCAGGCTGGACTCAGGTCTTCAGTCTGATGTGGATCTGTGTCAGATTCAGGCTGTCAGGGGTTTAGAAATGGGGCTTGAACAATCAACACATCAAAAAGGAGTCAGTGGAAAACAGGACTTGTCAGGCTCAAGTATACACAGGACCTTCAAACATCAACAGATCCTTTTATACCAGATGAAACCTACATATCCTCGTGACACAGACAATCACTATAGTTGTATGAATGTATGAATGAAGAAAACTGAGAATTAGCCACCACTCCCCAAAATAAACCTATGCTCTTGTTTTGTTTTTTATTGTATTTAATGAAAGAAAACAAGATAGTTCCTCTGTACATTACTGTAGCAACCGTCCCTGTTGTGGTTCTTGTGCAGATTTCAGTGCTAAAAATGTTTTGGAAATTTGACTCAATTTGACTATTATGTGTCATGTCACATTTTCCCTCTGAGTGGTGTACCGGCTGAATGAATAGAGGAAACTCTGCTGCTGAGCTCACTTCCTCCTCCTTCAACTTTTTTCTACCCTGTACTAGAAAGAGATCATGAGGTTACGACACGGCTGCGTCACGGGTGCGACACCCTCTGAGTCAGTGCGGCGTTGCCAGTAGACGCATGACAGTTCTGACTGAATCGGCTCTCATAAACGTCACGATTACTCACTGGAGGACTACACCACCGGTCTGACAGGGCGAGCAGGAGCAACCGTTTCACAATACCAAAGAAAGCTAGAGCATGGGACTCTGGGGGGGTGGGGGTGGCTGGTAGACACTATCAGACTTTCTACCAGATTTCACCCTGATAAATCCATCAGACACATTTAGAGGACTGGAGTGATGCTGACATGTTTCTCAGAGGCATTTCCTTTGGTGAATGCCTTTTCTATTCTCACAGTAACATGAGTACATACATTTGCAGCACAGGTGGACCCCAGTGGGAATTGAACCCACAGGCCTGGCAGTGTTAGTGCTCTATGCAACCAGCCATAAAGGACCATTTCAACATACAGCAGCATTTAAAAAAGGGGAAGGCAACTCAAATTTCAGGAGGTGCAAATTTAACATTTCCTCCCCAGCAAAGGTCCCTCTGTGATTCAGAGGCCTATTATGTAGTTTATGACTATCAAATGAAATGAACAAAGTACATTTCAACCATATTTGTTGTAAATATTATCGAACATTGTTGTTGATTCAACTGGTAAAGAGTTTTTAACATTGTGAAGGTTGAAACACATGAGGTTGACCTACGGGCAGCATGACTAAACTGAAATGAGCAGCAACAACAAGCCGACTCCATCAGTCTGAAGTTCACCTGCTCACCCACACACCCCCCAGTGGCTGGTGGTGTTCGTTCTTCAGCCATCAAAACACAAGTAAGTAAGAAAACATAAACAGAAGTTATAGTAAATGAGTTTCACATCATTAACAGTGGCTGACGGTTTTGGGGGGGGCGGGGGGGCACAGTAGACTTGAACCTGCTTTTCCCAGCTCATTTGTCCACAACCGTTGAAATGAACCGCCCCGTCGGACCAGGCTTCTACTATTATAGTATATGTGTCGGCGTGTTGTGTTTGTTTGTTTCCCTCTAAACGTTCTCACATCTTTTGTAGTATATTCCCCGTGGCGTGCCTCTCGCACACAGCGGCATCTCATTTCATGCGTTGTAAACAACCGATTTGATTGGCTGAATCGCGTGAACACTCTTCTAAGCCGCGCCCGTTGGGGGAAAAAAGCTCTGTCAATATTATCAATGTATGAGGAATGAATGCGGCTCGATCCAGATAGAACCACCACTGGATCCGGATCCGGAACCTGCCATTTGCCGAGGCCTGATTTAACAGAATGCACCATGGTGCTTCTTTTATCTGTTACTAGATGGACCACACTGGAAACAGGTCAATGACGATCTTGTGTCCTTGATTATTTTTAGCATACTTCTGTGAACGGCATGTTTCAAGTTCTGCTGAAATAAACGATTACTGTCATCTTTGCTTAACCCCAGAATCAATAAGGTATCTATTTTTTCCCCATGAAATCTAGTAGTGTGAATCAGCCAGTAAGGAGTGGTGCCTGTCGGACTATCTGGGTGTTTGTGCTTCAGATTAGCTTGCCAGTGGGGCACAAAGTACACCAACACCTGTAGAAACTGCTTCCTTCCTTCTTCTACCACAAGAGGGACCATGTGGATTTCTAGGAACAAAGCCCCCCATTGTGGAACGGCCTTCCTTTTCACTGGACACCCCGGGGACCAAGACGTGGAAGAGACCGGCGGTTGTAACAATTAAAGTTGCCTTTGTGATCATTGAAGACATGATTCACTCTATAGTTACATCAAGGCCTCTAGAATTACCACTGTGCTCAGTGTTACTTGTGTTTATTGTGTGTTAGTGTGTCTGGTCACCAGTACCCACCTAGAAACTGCAGTACGTTACTGAAACCACTATAAAGCCAATCCAGTAAGAATGACATATCCGGAGCTGTTGAATCCTGAAAAACAATAGAAAGACAGAGGTAAGAAGACATGAATGCACATGGAAAACTATACAAACACGTAAACGTTTGGAGTCTACCGGGACGTTTTATTCTGACTAGATCTACAGCTCTGCTGATTTGATGCTCGGTACTGGGGTCACAAAATGAGTTAAAATCAATACAAATGAGCCTGTTTTGGAACGTGTTTAGGTGAAGCTACTGATGAGTGTTTTTTTCAGCTCCATGATGAAGGCCTAAATAATAACTTGTACTGACCCTGAGAGAACAAAATGACATGTTTATCAGAATAGAGAACACAGGAAGATCAGTAAGGCCCAATCAGAGCTCATCTCCACAGACCTCATAAACCTGATGGAAATCTACCGCAACCTATCAGAGATTTTAGCAACTGCCGATAAAAAAAACATTGACAGTCAAAGGCTGGCTTTCCACAGCACGTGATTATCTATCTTGTTCCAGTAACATTCTTGGGACAGCAGGACAGGCGGTTCAGAGCAACGATCACACACCGCCTGACTTCTTAACAGTTTCTTAATAGCTAAGACGTGTTTTGCTGGACGCAGCCTATTTGCAACATCAACAGCAAGGGCCTTGAAAATGTAGCTTATTATCCTGACTAGATCTAGCCTAACCTAACCTAACCGGATTGTATTTCAATCAAAACAAAAACAGAATTGAAACAGGGCCTGTTCTAAACACATGAAATCGATAGCATGTTAACAGCTTGTTGCTTCTGTGAGGAAAAGCTCTATTCTCGATCACTTTAATGCTTCTTTTTCACTCAACCAAGAGATAAATGTTAAATGTTTCAGACATTAGTGTCGTGTGTTCATGAAAAAAAGAGGGAAAGGGAGGGAGGAAAATTTGCCTTTTATCTGTCACAAAAAGGAGAGGCTTTTGGTCATTTGGTTAAAGAAAAGCTTTTTTTCCATGTTTGCCCTAGTAGACACGCTCTGCCCCCTTCTCCATCTCTGTGACAGCTAGAGTGGCTTTAGAACACGCGAGCCCAAGCAGCCCTCGTTGCATAACATGCAAACAACTCCAGGGTTAAAGTATATGGGAGCCAAGGGTCAAGAACATGCAAATACAGCTGAACTACACATCAGCAATACTCTTTTCTCTCCGCCCGCTCCCAGCTGGCCTCTACGACACTGTGGGCTGGCGTTAGGTGCTGAAACTCCCACGTGTGGTGTGACGCAAGTGTGGATGCCGGTGAAACAGGTGGACAGAAAAGCCACTACGTAGATCACACACACACAACTCAAACCCCATCAAAGCTAAAGAGTTCAACAAAGAAAGAAAAGTGTGTACCAAACCGCCTGAGGCCATGGAAATGTTCACCATCTGTATGGTTTCAAATGGCCTGAGGTTGTTGTTTACAGAGTTAAAAAAATGTTTTAACAATGCAAAGTGACCAATGAGCATTCTCATACATTAAAGTCACAGTACTAACAGGCACAACACAAATTGCTGATCGCCAAATCAAAACATGAAGATGGTCAATAGGATCTAGCCTAGTAATGCCTTCAGAGAAACTCTAAGCCCCATTACGAAACAGATCTTGTCGGCCAAGTTAAGGACCATTACCTTGGTGAACATCTCAGAGAAGAAAGGGTACAAGGTACATCTGTCTCTTCTAAGATATCACCTGGCTACAGGTTCATTAACACACAGTAGTCGGTTCAATCACTGCTATCGTTTAAAAGCATTCTCGCTTTAAAAACATCAATATCAGAAACAAAAGGAAATGTTTCCTCAGAGTTTGTAATTGGGAGACATTTGAGAATATTATAGAGGTAAGGCAACACTACAAAACTGTATCTGAAACATTTAACAACAAATTAATTTAAAGCGAATAGTGGGTCACAAAGTTTTCCGAAAACAGATGAAGGTATGTCATCGTAAATACTGATCTATTACATGATTTCAGCCAAGTGATATGAATGGATAATAAAACAAAACCGTGTAATCAAGCCATGTACCAAACTATCCCACAGAGGCCACATAAAGTTGTTTAAGTGAAAAGCTAAAAAGAAAATATGCGATTTGATTCAAGTCTGGTGATCATAATCACGTTCACTATAGCTAGCTAACTTTAACCTAGTAGCTACATACAGTTACAATACCTGGCTCATTCCGCAACGGCAGGAAGTCTAAAATGTCAAATCTTCAGAAAGGCGATGTCGGATCATTGTAAAATATACAAATTTAGTCATATTTCTTAAGGTTAGGGTGAGGCCGGCTAACAGGTTGGGTAGCTGGAAGCCACTAGCTACGTGTCAAGTTCTCCAGGAGGCGACGTTGCATCAACAGGGTAGCGATGGGAGAAAGGGGTTAGCTACGTTAGCTAATCAGCCGCTGGCTAAAGAAATACTTTACGTTGGCTCTCCCAACATTAAAAATTACGAAACAAGAGTACATTTTCTACCAATCACAAATATACATGTCGAAATAGCTTTATCTGCGTCCTGACTTTATTTTATAAACAGTTCGATGCTTCTTGATTACTAACGAGTTAGCCAACTTGGTGTTAGCAATGCTAGCGTAACATCGTTAGCAGCCATGTTAACCTGCTAAGCGCATAAGCTAGTAGAGATACCGAGCTTTCACGCGCACTCTACTCCGATCTTTTGTAAGATAATTTATCAAAAAACTTACCCGTTAGTTATGTGCAGGTGAATTCACTAAGTGTGCTCGCTCTTACGACCATGAAAATCGGTCCAACGGTCAAAAGAGAGCCTGTAAACTCAGGTCTTCCTCTCCTTTCGTGTTTTGTTACTGAGCCACGACACTGCAATGGCTGTCCAACAACTCCCAAATTCTGCCCAGCCGCTTCCTGTTTATGTTACACAGTTATCTTTCCGGCAGGAGAACAAAAATGAATTGAGATGGTGGCATTCATGTCATTTAGGAAATCCCACACGATTGTTTTCGCCCAAATTCGTTACTATAATAGACTAGTTCAAATATCTGACAGACCAGCTTAAATACACAATGATTGCTCTCCACTTGAGAGATAATGGCATTTTGCTGTCTAGTCTGGAAAGTCATGTGAATTATCTTGCTAGTTACTTAGAATTCACCTGCTGTACTGTTGAACAATATTCAGATTTTTATTAAGTAATTTTTATAGATCGTTTAGCATATAGTTTACTGGTTCAGCCACAAATAATAACATGCTAAAACGCACAGACAAAACAAATATGGGGTTTCCACTCTCTCTTCTTGTTTCCAGTACACTGAAAATCCAGAGCACAAGAGGAAATGCCACGTGTACACACTGCGCATGCCCGAGAAGGTTTACGTTGATCCTGCTGGGTGATCCCAACTTCCTGTGGAAGAACAGAAGTGTCTCACACGATTATCTTGACAAGGCCTACACCCGTAGGTAGTTGAACGGGGATCGGCTTTAGCCATGGTCCTGTGATAGTCAACAAGTCAGCTAATTAACGTTTTAAGAAACTACGAGACGGCGATATAGTCGCTGCTTTAGTCTGACACATCATCGTCGCCAGGTTACGTTAGCCCGCGCCAGTCAGCTGGTTAGCTAGCTAAAGACGCAGCTAGCTATTCGCAAACCAAGGATCTCAAAATTAGATCACGGTGTCTATTTCAACATGTCAAGTACGGGGTTCAACTCTCAGAATGGGGCAGGAGGGGCACAGGCATACGCGAATGGTGAGTAATGCTAGCGGGCCTGTGAATTAACACCAATTCGGTACCTGGCTGAGCTAGGTGGGTAATATTAGCCAGCTAACTCGGCTAGTAGCAGGCTAACACTAGCAGCATTTGGTACTGATTGAGCTTTCTACATATCCGTTTGCTAACTGGCTAGCTTAGCAAACGTTGCTTGTTTAGTTAGCTAAATGTTAGTTTAGTATCACTAGTTTATGTTAGCTAAATGTTGAGCTAGTATTACTTAGTTTAAGATGACTAACCATAGCGAGTGACGCTAAGGCAGGGCAAAACTAGTAGTCAATGTGAACAGGGGGACAGCCGAAAAACCAACGGTAACGTTAACTTGGCTACATAGCTATAAAGCCAGCTAACGCTAGCTAAAGATACTTTTTAGCGATGGCAAATCAACGGGTTGACAAACCAACAGATCGATAGCTAGGCGAGTTAACATTAACAGTAGGCGCCCCTCCCTCACCTAATGACCATGTCTTTTGATTAGATTCAGATAGTCAGGACGTTAGCTTCTATCTAGCTAGGATACTGGGTTAAACACCATTAAGCTGAAGTGACTTTTCCTGTCATGTATCTAGCTTTTGCTTGGGTCTTGTGACATTTGCCTTCTGATGGGTTTTCTTGGCTTGTCAGTGAGCAATGGCATAGGCAAGATTATGTTCCCTTATCGTTGTGTATTACAGATTTTCAGTAGGCTATGGAGCCCTGGCGTGTTTGTATTCTACGTTTCACTGTACATGTGGCACATTGGGGATGATCCAGATTTGTTGCCGAAGGACTTTCTTCAGACTCAGCCATTAACCTACTTCAGTTTCAGACTGCTGACATTTCTATTTGGTTTCCCAGAGTGCGGGGGAAAAAGAGACAATCTAAACTCCCTCAATTCACTGCTGACAAAAGTGTGATTGTACGCAGCCCGTACAGGCATTTTCTTGTCCTGTGATGATGAAGTAATAGCACCTTTATAACACCTGCAAGTTGTTCGTTGAAGCTGTTGATAACTTCAAATAGTTAATCATATTCTCCTTTTAATCTTTTTTCTTTTTTCTCCCTTGAAATGGGCCATTGAAAGGTATGTTCTTTGAGCTCTGATCAATGTGAAACAAAACCATGTCTGTGACTAACACTGCCAAGGTTTGGGTTTAAATTCCCACCTGGGCTTCTGGGGCTCCGGCTCAAATGTGTGTGCTCATGGTATTGTAAAATATTTTGGATAAGCATCCACCAAATGGCATACATCAACTGAATGCTTACTCTTGCAAACCGTCCCCACAATCAGCTTTACTATAAATTAATTTTCCTCTTCCTTCCGTTTTGGTTGACCTTCTAATGAACTGATCAGGGATTGGTTTAGAGGTCTCGCTGAGCTCAGTCCAGGCTCTGCCTGATTGGATGAGGGCTGTGGCTGATGACGAGCTTCATGAGATTTCCTTGCGCTCAGGAAGGACAAAGATTTGAGGTGGATTATGTGTCTTCGTCTTCTCTCATTGAGAAGAGTTGTTTTCTAATCCCACTTCACTCTACTGATTTATCCTAGCTCTCCTGTTATGTAGTGCAAGGCTAAGTGGATAGTAGTGAAACTGTTTCCATTATGTAATCGCCTAGGTTGCAAGCAGGGATGCATCAACACCGAGTGTTATACTTTACATATTGGTTGATAAGAAATACCAATGTGATCCATTTCTTTCACTGACTTGGGGCAATAGACTATAACTATTTGAGAGGGCCTATATTTTTCTGTATTGGTAAGATCCATGTGTGGCTAGATATGGTAACAAACATAGGAAAGTTGTCAATATATATTAGAAAAAGCAAAGCACTCGTATCTGTGGTGTCTACCGTGTCATGGTGTATGAGACAAGGCGAAGAGCAGATCATGATGTGTTGAATCCAGGTAAAGGGATTGTATTCTGGGCTGTGTCAGTTCATTGGTCATTTGGAGGATTTGAGTCTGGTAAATGAAGCATTTACCATTAAAAGTAGGTCAGTGGAAAGTAAATACAGATGAGGTTTTTGTTGTTTCAGCATTTTGATGACGCTTTGGCAACTTTTGGCTCTGGGCTGTTTTAGGTAAATATGCAATCACTATTTAAACATGGCTGTTGAACTGAGAAAGAGAAGGCCTGACTTAATCTCTTTAGTTGTCATTAACCTTTGACCTAGATTCTCTAACATGGCTTCATTCTTCTGCCTCTGTGCTCCAGGTCCATCACAGAACCCAGTAGCGCTGCAGCAGCCACCAGGGGTCGGCTACAGCGTGGCTCACCAAGCTCCATACAATGCAATGCAGGCCAAGGGTCCCATGCCCCCTGGCCCTGGACTGTACCACTCTGGGCCATACCAGCCTGTTCCCCCTGCCAGCTCCTACCAACCCTGGCCCCCCAGCCAGCTCCTACCAGTCTCCTCCAGGCCAGCCCCTGTTGACCAGGCCTCTGATGGGGGGTCCACCGCCCCACACACCCCCTCAGTCGGCCAGCCCTGGTCCTAGGATGCCCCCTGCTCAGGCCACCCCTCCACCTCCTGCTGTGTCTTCAAATAGTTTCTACCCGAACCCCCAACAGCAGCAGCAGCAGCAGCAACAGCAGCAGCAGCCCGCAGCGCCTGCCTGGCAGTACGGCACCGCTCCCCCACCAATGGGAGCGCCCACTCCCATGAGTACACCACCCCGTGGCCCCATGGGTAATCATGTAAACCCGGCAGCAGGCTTGTCAGCACCACCCCAGTCAACAGTTGGGTACAGCTCTGCACCACCAGCTCCCGTCTTCCATAACGCCACTCCGCCCCCGGGGCCGGGGATGCCCCCCACTTCCCTCCATGGATACACCCAACCAGGTAGGAACACCGCTGGGGCAGGGGACCAAGGCTGAGGACCAATACACTCATACACTCACACCATTGCACCTTTTCTTTCTGTCAGCCTGTCAGCTAGGCATTATTGCTGCGCCTTTTCTTTCTTTTCTCTTTCCTGTTTTTTGCTACCATGTGCTGCTGATATGCTGATATCTAGCAGGCTGTGTTGGAGCTGGACATTGCCCTCTGGTCGGACTCCTCTGAACAGGTCGACTGGCTGCTTGCCTCTCCCTCCCTCCCAGGCAAAGACACTCATTTACTCTCTATCTGTATAAAGGCCAAATCAGAATAAATAGTTTCCTCTGTAAATTTTCAGTGGTGCTTGGAGGTAATTTCAGTTTCGGTTCCACGTCCTTTCCTGTCGTGGCTCTAGTGCAGACTGTCATGCTAAATGGCTGTTTTCTATTGGTGGCGTTGGCAGAATGCTGACATTAATACGATATATGAGCACTATGTCTGTGTTTTACATGGGACATTTGAATAGGTTATGCTGGTATTTTCATTTCAAATTTTCTGTAGCGGTGGTGGTAAATGTCTTGCTGTGATGGCGAACCATTACTGGGTCAATACAGAGGGAACGCTCAGGGAGAGAGTGCTTCAAGTACATTTGTCTCCTTCATTGAGGAGTACTTAGCCAAAAACATCAAAAACAACAGAGAACTCAAAGAGAATTTAGTGACTTTTGATGTCATGTAGTCAGAAGCATTTCTCTGAAGGAAGACACCGTGTTAAGTGATCTGTGGACTTTGGTTACATTTAGTCTGAGGCCACAGGCAATTTACAACCTAGGGCCATTATCTTATTATGACTCATACAACCTTCAGCAGAATGAAAGAAGAAGAAGAGATGACATGATAACATGTCATGAGTCATTCTGTGTGCTCACTCAGTACCTGAATGATTCGAAAACAAACCTGGATTGTTTAACGGCCTGAAGCTGTTGTTTTTAAACTTTCTGTCACAGGAAAAACTTTTAAGGCTTCATCATTCAGTTGAACGTGTTTCGCTCTGTTTGGCGTAGCGCTGCACAATTGATCATGTAGGAATCGGATGTGCTGATTTGAAATCGTAGCATATTGGCTTATCAGAAAACTGCATTTGGAGAATATTCACTGCAGTTGTAAAAAGTCACACTGCAAAAACAAAAAGTACAACGTGTAGCAAAATAATCAGGATTATCATTTCAGCCACGATTGTACTGGCCTAGTGTGATCTGTCTGATCCTCCTTAGCTCTTGGGGTTATATCTATGGACATGATTATAAAAAATAATGCTAAAAACATACATTTTTCTAGTTTCCTCATGATAGAAAAGACTGGTTTCTATTGTTGCTAGGTATCCCTAAGAATAAGTAATCCACCTGACCAATTGTTCCCAGTTGTCTTTATAAATAAAATCTGCCCTCCTTGTAAAGAGGATGAAGTTTACCTCTGTGTATATTGTGCTTTGTGCCATGCTGGTTATCTATCCCACCATGTAGTTGATTCTATGTCACCAGTCCCCGATTAGATGGCTAGAGTGAAACCACCAGGAGGACTCACACTCATCCCGGTGCCCGGCCTTGCTTGTGATGTTTTGGCTCTAGACTCGTCACTGTCTCTGCTTGCTGATATCGGCTAGCTAAGTACAACAAAGACAGAAAACGGGTGTATGAACCACGGGTTGGAGGATTCCTGTAGTTTGTTCTGTTAAAAAAAAGGTTTTCTAAAAGCAAAAGGCTGGTTTTCCTAACTGGGATAGACCCTCCTGACCTCACCCCCGAGTCCAGCCTTGGCTGTGTTGTTGGCTTGGCCATGGAGGTGGAAGTGTCTCTGCAAGCTGTGGGTCAGCCGGACCAGCAGCTGTCACCACCTCCACTTAGAGCTGCTAATGTTACTGACACTCAGCGGTGCCTCCTATGTGCCGCAACGGCGCTTAGTAGTCTTGTTTTACACGATGCTGACATGTGATGTTGACATGATGCTTCATGCTGTGATCCCGTCTAGCGGACATGAACGAAAATGAAATTTCCCCTGAGATGATGGGAGGCTGTTGGTGAAAGTGTGAGACCGTTCTAAGATTCCACTTTTCTTGTTGTTGCTGTTTTTTTTTTACCAGGCACCGCACCGCCACCGATGAACCCCATGGCTCCCCACACGTACCAACCAGGCATGTCTCCCTACGGGCCCCGGCCCACAGGCCCCCCACCCACCATGAAACCCACCCCACCACCCCCCATGGGCAATGCCACCCCTCCACCCCCCAAAGCAGAAGGTAAGTTTCTGAAAACATCTCCTCGCATGTCCTCCGGTGTGACGGCCTGTAAAGGCGGCGGTATACTCACAGCAAAGTCCCACATACAAAACACACGTCAGCAATCACTGCAGGTTTCTATTGGTTGGGATGACGGTTGAATTGGGAACTGTAACCAAGGGAAACTAGAAATAACGGTGACAAAAACAGATGCAAATAAAGGCAGTGAACCAGAAATGGAGACGCTTCTTCTGCGACACGTCCGACCAGTTCAGACAGTTCAGACGCAGCGATTTGTTTTTTCCGCAAATATGCTGAAATGTGTTTCTGCAGCAAGTATACCGCGGCCTTGGAGGTTCGTTTGAAGTACAAACATATTGTGGGCATGTGCTGATTGTAAAGTGATGACCTTGGTTTTCTGTCACGTCGGGGCAAGGACAATAACATTGACAAGCCAGCCATTTTGGTTCTGATCACCTGCCTTGTTTCCCCCCATGCCAGCTCACTGTGGGGGGGCTGTTAACAGCACCCTGTCCCCCACTGAGCCCACTGACAGCCAGGAGGGGGATATTGAGTGTCCAGGTGTGGTCAAGTCTGTCGATAGCTGTTAGCCGTCCCGTCCTCTCTGTGCTGTTGTTTGTATCCGGGGATGCACTGCTTCCTTATTTCATTCCTCAACCTGATGACAAAAACAAAGCTCCTAAGTGTCGGTTGATGCTACGCTCCCGTCCTTTTACTGAACAGACAATAATCAATTTGTTCTGCTACATTTGGCTCATAGTTTTGATCATTAGTATTGGTAACCCCTCGGTATCAGTGCATTCCTCCTTGTGTAGATCTGTTTGTAGTTTTATCACCTCTCTGTCGTTCTCATCTCATATGACTCCACAACATCAACTAGATCTTTCATGTGTCTGGGTAATGTAGTTCTTTGGTACAAGCTGGACCACTTTCCATCATGACTTTATCTCTGAGTTTTCTTCTAGCATTGCATTAGTACCCTTTTGTGTCCATGTCCTTCCTTGTAGCTCAGATCATTCCACCCCCACCGTCTGTGGTTAGCAAACTGTGATGGAAGTAGCGTAACAGGTTGTGCTCTATCAAGTCTCTGATGTTTGCATTGAAACAGGCCCCGTGGCTGACAACGGCCCCCAGGCCCCAAACAGCTATAATCATGTCGACAACAAAATGGGTAAGTGTGATTCTACCAGGAATCTTTCCTTTTGGATATCTGACCTACTGAAAGTCAATACCTGTATTGAACAGCTTTGATTGGTTTCCTGCTGACATGAACTAAATACATTTTCCTCCTCCAGCTGGCGTACCCCAGTCGGGACCCCCCCAGTCGGCACTTGGGCCACTACCCCTCCCTCCCCCCGGGTTACCAGAACACCCCGGCGCCCCCCAACGCCGCCTCCCCCATTCACCCTGCGTTGCTGGCCGCCACGCAACCTTACATGCAAGCACATCAGCCGTACCAGCAGGTAGTCTTCTGACATCGTACTGTTGGAGCGCTTTGCATAGCCGGTGTGTTTGTTTGTGGGGCGATGTGCTCCGCCGCTTCTGTCACACATCTTTTCACACCTTTTTTTTTTAGTGTGCATGCAAAGGCTTGTGTGCTTTGTAGAGGGATAGTAGAGCAGAAGGTACTTTTCATAAAGCAACAGAATGGATGCTTTGATGTTTTTTTCCCCTTTTTTACATAAAAGTAGTAAATCACAACTTTTCACTGCTTTCTGAAGTTCATCATCTGACCTGATGCCTGTTAGGCCTGTGTATGATCTCATGTCCACCCATGATATTTACTGGGGCTCTCACGTATGTACATGAAATAGCATTGAAAATGGGTGGGTTGACATATTCTACGAAAAATGTACAGTAATGTGCAAAAGTCTGAGGCACATCTGTAAAAAACAATCTGTAAAGCGAAGATGATTTAAAAAATAATGAAATGAAAAGTTTCTAAATCTCAAAAGATCTGCTATAAACAGCAATACTGTAAAACACTGATGCAGAAAACACAAAAATAAACATCTAAGACCAAAATTATTTCTAAGCAATCTAGCGTACCTGCGACTTTTGCACTGTATAATAATTGTTTTTGTCCGGTAAAAAATGTTCTTGACAGGTGAAGATATTTAGTTCAGTACATTTTGAACACCGGTCCATCAGATGGTAAATGATGTGATGATCTATCCTCCTAGCTGCCTGGTGGCCCCGGGCCAGCCCAGCTGAGCCCCTCCCTGGCGGGTCTGAGCCTCCAGTCCAGCACCCCAGAGTCCCTGAGGGTGGTCAACCTGCTGCAGGAGAGGAACCTGCTGCCCCCAGGCCCCGTCCCCGCCCCGACCCCCTGCCTGCCCCAGGACCTGCAGAAGGTCAACTGCCACCCAGAGTAAGTCATGACTGTTGTACACAGCATGTCTTCTATTTCATTATGTCACTAGTAGTAGTAGTAGTAGTAGTAGTAGTAGTAGTAGTAGTAGTAGTAGTAGTATTCTGGTTGGTTTGTGTTAAATTACAGTTTTTGTTATAATTAATTTTTTATACTGAGATATTGTAGATTTGGTGTGAATTTCATTGAGGTTCAGTCTTATCTTGGAATGTGAATATTATTATTATTATTATTACTGTGAAAACTAACTAACTGTTATTAGTGACATCACTCTATATTGTCAGCTCTTCTGCTATTATCTTTTTCCCGGTACCTTGACATTTTGAATTTTTTAGGCTGTGATTTTTATTCTCTGGACACATTAACAAATAATAACTGTAGAGGAGTTTGGTGAACGTGGTGCAGCGACAGGTTGACAGATGACAAGGTGTCACAGTACAGGGTTGGGCAGTAGTGTGCATCCTCCTGTCACATATAGGGCTTTCTGCTGTAGTTGTCCACGTGGTTGAGTTTTAAATTAGAGTTAAATCATTAAATGCACAAGGATTTTTATATCTTAAATTATTGTATAAGTCCTCACAGTTGAGAAGAAATTGAACAAATATCAGGCCTCATTCCCGACAGCAAACGGCAGCACAAAGCACTCAAATGGGATGAAACCACCACAGCCTGGGGAAGGCTCTGTGAAATGCCGTCTGTGCTTCCTCAACGTACATTTTAAATTCACCTGAGCATCATTCATGTCCCATGTGCTTTCCCATTTGAGTGTCTTCTACTAGGCTACGTTTTAAATGACCAAAAATCAAGTTAAAAAAAAATTAAATCTGCAAAAAATCAGCCAGGACATTTCCTCAGGTGATGGTTTGAGATGTGTCCGCCCGGTCGCCCAACCCCTCACACAGCGCGGACACACACAGGGTAGCGAGGGCAGCCGGGTCGAGCGCTATGAGCTTCTGTCTTTGTGTCTCTGCAGGGTTTTCCGCTGCACCCTGAGCAGCATCCCTCAGACCCAGTCCCTGCTGAACAAGGCCAAGCTGCCCCTGGGCCTGCTGCTCCACCCCTTCAAAGACCTCTCGGTAACACAGCACACGCTCTCCCACTGTTCATTGTTTACAGGCAGCAGCAGCTTGTGACAGGAAGGTCACCAGTTCAAATCCCCCCTTCACCAGCTGGGTGAAAGTGAATTAAGTATGCGCTCCGTTGGCATTGATCAACATGGTGCCCTTGAGCAAGGCACCAGTAGAAGACTGGTTGTACTGGGAAACTCCCTAGGTGTTAAAATGTGTCAATGTTTGAATGTGAAGAAAGGTGGTGCCAGAGAAAAATGCAGAGTATGTGTGCTCAGCAAAACTCTTCCCTGAATGAGGTTTAAACAAAATGCCAACATCCTACAGACTCGTCCTCATCGTGTCTCTTAAAACAGACTAGAAAACACCAGACTAGAAAACTAAAGACTAGAAATGTTTTTTTTATTGAGGATCCTTTTGATGAAGCGTCTCAGTATAGGGGTTGTTAAATATATCTCACTGTCAGAATGATTTTGCGCTCATTCTCGTGCCGTCTGAGCACGCAAGACGAGAGGAAAGAAAATCCCCTTTACTTGATTGTCTCTTGCGATGACTTGCAGACAAGAAAACCAGTTTGCCTCGAGGCGTTTTGTGCTGAAATGTCACACAGCGTTTTGGTCTGTTCTGCGTTTTTCCTGTGCAGCAGCTTCCCGTGGTGACGTCCAGCACCATCGTCAGGTGTCGCTCCTGTCGGACCTACATCAACCCCTTCGTCTCCTTCCTGGACCAGAGGAGGTGGAAGTGCAACCTCTGTTACCGGGTCAACGACGGTGAGGAGGGGAGGGAGGTGTGATGGTGTTGTTCCACTCCTCCAAGGCTTAACGTTTGCATGTATTACCCAGTCAGATCTGCTGTTCCACATTTTCATCTTTGGGACCGATGGCTTGAATAAATCCTTTCCACTTTGCATCATCAGAGATCAGATCCCCTCCCTTGTTTTTCTAGTATTTTGTTTTCTTGGGAACCCTGTGGCCTTCCTCACACACACACTGACCACTGAGTTACACATTACATTACATTACAGTCATTTAGCAGACGCTTTTATCCAAAGCGACTTACAATAAGTGCATTCAACATAGGTAGGCAAGAGAACTACTAGTCACCAGAAATCATAAGTGCATTTCCTTCCTAAACAAGCAACTAAGAGCATAACTAGTGTTAAGGTAAGAGTGCAATAAGTTAGCAACCTACTTTATCTTAAACAAATGAGACAACCTAGACACAACCTACACACAACCTAGATAGCACACCATATAACTGCCTGGATCTCTGTCTCTGTGTGTGTGTGTGTGTGTGTGTCTCAGTTCCTGAGGAGTTCATGTACAACCCGGTCAGCAGATCGTACGGAGAGCCTCACAAAAGACCCGAGGTCCAGAACGCCACCATCGAGTTCATCGCTCCCTCAGAATACATGGTAGGCTTCACCAGGCGCGATGCGGTTCCACTGACGTTGTACCGACACAAAGAGAGTTAATTTATCCATCCAAAATCTATAATTTAGTCAATTAAGGATTAAATGACCCGGCTGCTTTCTTTTTATTTGTTTTATTTATCTTTATTGATCTTTACCTTCATTTGTTTTAATTTGTCACTTTGCTTTGAACGCAACTAAATGGAAACTGGCCATTTAAATGAAATGTAAGTTTCTCGTTGTCGTCAGCTAATAAATACAGATAAACCAGTTTGTTTGATACATCAGATGAACTAAAGTTGTTTATTATCCAGGTGTTTGCACCGATCTTGCAAAACTTGTAAAGATGATGTGTTGAGGTGTGGCTGTCTGTCTGTGATGGTTTGTGTTACTGTGTATTAGGGATGTGCATGACTGACCAAAATCATTTTCGAATAGTCTATTGTTCTTAAGACCGAATTTCGAATATTCGACCGCCCCCCCCCCGCAAAGAAAAACAAAAAAACAACGAAATTCAGTTATTCTTTTCAATAGAATGGATCATTAAATAGGCACTTCAAGCGATCGTTTCGGCGTCTGGTCTAATTTTTCTCGATTCGTGAGCGATCGTGTCAAGCTGGGCAGGAAGTCAGACACAGGAACGGCATAGAGCATCCGATCAATTTTCAAAATATAACAAATTTCAAAATAAAACACCGTGATTGATGATGGCGTTGGATATCCAGTCAATATATATACATATTTCTCAGTTGTGTCTAAACTTTTACCGTCTGTGTGTCCAAACAGAGAGAGAGAGAGACACAGACAAGCAGACACAGAGAGATTGTATGTACATTTTTTGTTTTTATTTCACACTTGCTTTGGCAATATAAACGTATGTTTCCCATGCCCCTTTGAATTGAGAGAGAGAGAGCGAGAGAGAGCGAGAGAGAGAGAGCGAGAGAGAGAGAGCGAGAGAGAGCGAGAGAGAGAGAGCGAGAGAGAGAGAGCGAGAGAGAGAGAGCGAGAGAGAGAGAGAGAGAGAGCGAGAGAGAGCGAGCGAGAGCGAGAGAGAGCGAGAGAGAGACCCCCCCTACATTGAGAAAACCAGCGCAGATCGGCGCCGAACAACCAAACTCCTGCTCGCTTGATCGGCGCTGATCGCGGCGCTTCCTTTTCCTTCCGCGTCCAGTGTGACCCGGGCGTAAGGATAAGTCCTGCCGCCGAAGTAGTATTAGTACAGTAGTATTAGCCTATATTTAGGTTGTAACTAAACCATTCATTAAAAATAAATAAATAATAATAAAAAAAATTTCGACTCTGACATGAAAATCGAATGTGGAGACTGGCACGACTATTCGAAAATTCGAACTCATCCCTACTGTGTATGTGTTTGGCCTGACTAACCTGATGAAACCTCTGGCCCTCAGCTGAGACCACCACAGCCTGCTGTTTACCTCTTCATTCTGGACGTATCCCACAATGCAGTGGAGACGGGCTACCTGAACGTGGTCTGCCAGTCACTGCTGGACAACATCAATGCGTATGTACATCATTACATTCCCAGTTGAGAAGACTGAAGGTCTGATGTAACTACACCGTGTGCTATTAAAGGAGGGTGAAACCTGGCGTGGCTGTTAGAGGAGTCACTCGTAGATGAACAGACATCTGGTTATGAAGAAGTGTTGTTGGTTAAATGGGGCTCACGCTTCTTCGATGCAGCTGAAAGTAGGTCATCCCTGTGTCTGTCTGTCTAGGCTTCCTGGAGACACGCGGACAAAAGTAGGCTTCATCACCTTCGACAGCACCATCCACTTCTACAACCTCCAGGAGGGCCTCTCCCAGCCACAGATGCTCATCGTGTCCGACATCGAAGGTGAGAGGCGGCCGACAGCAAGGGCGTCGCTCTCATTACTGCAGCCACTTCACACTAGCTGGATACAAATACTCACTGCCAGTGAAGAACCAGATGGTCCCCCGTTTTCTCCCCTTTGAAGCTGCACTAGGCAAGATTGTTGTCGAAAAATACACCAAAATACACCAAAATACTCCCATCTGACCAGCCTAAACAACAAAGTGGGGCTGCAGTAGAAAAGAGCATCCCCTCTAACTGAGACCCCCTAGACTCTCCCCATCTACCCACATGACATTCTGTAATATTGATGTGTTTGTGATATTGATTGTTTTTGACTGCATTCTTGTTTTTGCTCCACAGATATATTTTTACCAACACCAGACAGCCTTCTAGTAAACCTCAATGAATGCAAAGAGGTGAGGAACTTGCCCTTGGTTCAAGCTACACTGAATATACACTGTTTTATACTGAGTGCTGAAATGATACTGCTGCATCTTCATATGCTACTGGGATGGATGTGGGCGTGGCCTGTCTCACTACCAATCCAGACTGTCTCTATGTGTTGGGGGTTGTTGAGTCAAGATACCCTCAGTTTTTACATTACTGGTCTTAATTTAAAACCATATTTTCTATTTCTAGATAAATTACAACTAGATTCAAGATGTAATGGCTGCACTAGTAGAGAGAACATATGTCATTTTGAAATTTCCCCTCATGGATGAGAAAATAGCAGTGTTGCCTAGTGGTTAGAGAGACCGACCTGGAACCAAAAGGCCCCAGGTTCGATCCCCCGTGACCTAAAGTGTTCACCAACTCTACGACTGCTGTTCTCTAGCTGGCAGTTTCCCCTCAGGGAGTTTTTAAAGTATCACAAAAAGTGAGTTTCAAACGTTGTTATTTGTTGTCCAGCTTGTGCAGGATCTGCTGAAGAGCCTGCCGCATCTATTTGAGAAGACCATGGAGACCCAGTCTGCCCTGGGTCCAGCCCTGCAGGCGGCCTTCAAGCTGCTGTCGCCCACTGGGGGGCGCATGTCTGTCTTTCAGACCCAGCTACCCAACCTCGGGGTGGGGACGCTCAAGTCCAGAGAAGACCCCAACCAGCGGGCATCTGCCAAGGTGAGGGCTCAGATGGTTGTCGGGGCGCTGAGGGGTGTTCAGCAGGTTTGTCGACTTAAAACTACTCAACGTTCATGTAAATCAGTCATGTAAACGTTAGAGAATCGCTCTGGGAGGCTTGTAAAACGAGAGATGTGCCGTCTTGCCAACAGGCTGAGTATCAGTTGTCACTCTGCCACCAGAGAAAAACGTTTCAAGGTGTGGCACATTGCAGGTTAAAGTTGAGCCAACTCATGCACACTCTGAAACCATGAACCTGCTGGCTGAGTCATGAGGGCGGGGTTCCCACTGGTCATTGAGTTTTGACTGTCTGGGGAAGTCAGCATTTATTGCGTTAGATGGTGGTTTCGTCTGTGGAAACCAGCTTGTCACTTATATTGACGGACCCACAGTAGTGCTGCACGATTTGGTGAAAAAGTCATATTGCGATTATTGTGGACAATATTGCGATTTGCGATTGCGATATAATAAACAAATGGTATCATGAGTCTACTTGCTTGGTTATCAAGGAAAAATGCACAGATTACTCATAATTTTGAAATGTGTATTTCTCAACTCAAACATACAAACTTAAACTAACATACTAACATAACAAAAAATATTTTTCAAAATAAAGGCATTTCTGCAAACTTGTTAGTTTTTCTCAATAGTACAACTAAATAAATAGAACAATAAATAAGAAAATACAAATTTTCATTCAAATAAGACATTTTGAATGCCCAAACAAGGACATTTAAGCAGGGTGTAACATAAAAATTAGTGATTAAGTTACAAAATTGGGCATACTTTGTACAACCTCTTCTAAAAATGAAACTGGATTCAGGCTACAGCCACACTAATATGTAGGATCTCCGTTCACAGAAGCGTTTTAGCACCGCTTCAGAAATTATCTCCGTGAAAACACATATCACGTAACCATTCTACACTGGGCATGCGCCTGCCGGTGTAAACAGGAAGCAGATTGTCTGCTCTGCTGTTGCTTAAGAGCAGGTCCTGACAGTTGAGTAGAATGTTTTGCTCAATGCAGTTCACTCATATGAGCTGACAGAAATACACTGTAGGAATCGTTAAGGAGATTCGTCCGTCACCCATACACCCCCCCAAAAAAACTCTTTGGATCGGGACGAATTACACAAGTCACCCAAATTGACGTGAAGAAAGCGACATTCACCGAAAAGCGAGTTGTTTGCGACCCTGGATACAACTATGTAGTATTGCCCTGTGATGTAGCGACTTTCACTTTGCATGTTTTACACAGTACATCTTTCTGCTCAATGTCGCTGAGCTTGAATCCAAAATATCGCCATATAACATTTGTCGCGTTTGTTTTGCCCACCAGTTCAGCGTCAACCTGCTCGTTGTTATCCATTCCACCTGGTCTGACTCTGCACCACACCGGATAGTCATGTGACCATGCAGACACGCTTCACTGCCTGAACAGAGACTGATCAGACAGAGACAGAGTCATCTCTTTATTATGGGCGTAGCAGACTGCACACAAACAGAGAATAGGTTGTCACGTTCACACACACACATTTTTTATTTAATTAAATCGCAGCCTTTTGCGGTTATATAATCGCACAGGTTGACATCGCGATTGCGATTAGATTAATCGTGCAGCACTAACCCACAGCGCTTCAGAAGCCCTGACAGTTGGTGAATGTCTAGAAAGATCCTGAATCCTTTACTTGGAAAGCCGTACGAATCCTGTATTGATTTAGTCTGTTTGCATTGATATGTGGGAGACCCATGACATCCGACCGTCTGTGTGTGAGACGTGTGAGACGCTCTTTTGACCTTATTGTCTAATCCGGTGTGTTTGTTCCCAGGACATCCAGCACTTATCGCCAGCAACAGACTTCTACAAGAAGCTGGCGCTGGACTGCTCTGGCCAGCAGGTGGCGGTTGATCTGTTCCTGCTCAGCGCTCAGTACTGCGACCTGGCATCGCTAGGTGAGTTGTGACCCCGGACTGGTAGGATTGGGTTAATGTCTCCCAATATGGCTTTAAAACTCCAATTCTGTTCATTAAACTTAAGAGATTGACCCATTTGGTCACCTTACCTGTTAAATATAGACACTAAATTCATCCACGTGTCCCCGGTACATCACTTGCTTGAGTGAAACGGCATAATCGGCTTGTATTCTTCCATCACCAATATTACAATATGAGTGCAAGGGTCAAAACCACAGTCCCCAGAGGGTAGAGGAGGTAAGAGAAGCATTACTTTGTGTCTAGGATGTCCATGTATCATCAGTAATGTAGAAAAGATATAAAGAATATGAGAACCTCAGAGAGACCAGGTCCGAGCAGGGGGGCGGGGCTCAGGTGGATCTATTTTCATCACGCTGAAAGTAAGACGGATCGGCATCTGATTCCCGCCTTGCGTCTCTTCTTATGTCTGATCTTCCTCCGCAGGTTGCATATCCAGATACTCTGCGGGGAGCGTGTACTACTACCCCTCCTACCACCACCAGCACAGCCCCTCCCAGGTGGATCGCTTCCAGAAGGATCTGAAGAGATACCTGACCAGGAAGATCGGCTTCGAGGCCGTCATGAGGATACGCTGCACCAAAGGTCAGTTGGCACGAGAGCCGCCGTTCACCGGGTGAAATCTCTCTGACTCATTCATGGAGGTTGGATTTCACTTCAATGGACAAAGACGTGATTTGTCAGGGGTTTTTGGCCATATAACTCATTCATTTCTTCAATGAACTTGTTTTTTTAGTTATTGTGTTCCTATTCACTTCCTTTAATTTAATTTCCTGTTTTTCTCTGTTTTTCTCTGATGCTGATCAAATTTCTGGAATGTTTTTTCAGTCATGAAAAATCACAACTGGATTATGTGTTGTCTTCCCTGTCAAGAACACCAGTGGCTGGTTGAAGCTGTTCACACTTTTATCAGTGTTTCCCTTTTATTTGTGGCGGTAGGGCATCCCGGGGGAGGGGGACCTTTCTACTTTTCAGTGCTCATCTGAAGGAACAATGCACGGGGTTTTCCACTTGTTGAATGAAGTTCAATATTGGAGGAACAAAACCTTCCTTCCATTGGTTTGTTTTGAGGTCGGACTGCCCTCGTCCGTCTAGCGGGTGACGTCTGTCTGCTGTGTTAGAAGGTTAGTTCCTGGGTAGTGAAGCTCCAGTCTGTCTAACTCTCTGCAGGTCTGTCCATCCACACGTTCCACGGGAACTTCTTTGTGCGCTCCACCGATCTGTTGTCCCTCCCCAACGTAAACCCGGATGCCGGCTTCGCTGTCCAGATGTCCATTGAGGAGAACCTGCTGGACATGCAGGTCGTCTCCTTCCAGGCCGCACTGCTCTACACTTCCAGCAAAGGTACGCACACACACACACACACACACACACACACACACACACACACACACACACACACACACACACACACACACATGCACAACCAGCGTTCCCACTGGTCAGGGAATATCTGGGATACACAGAAACTTCCAGATTGATAAATTCTCTCAGGAGGTCGGTTCAGTTATTTTTCTCCACAGCTCCAGTTGAAACCAGTTTACCGCTTTAAAACTTTCCTGAGCTGAAAAACAATAAGAAACCAGGAAGGAAGAACATTTTAGTTGTTGTTTTTTCTAAAAACTGTTTAAGAGATCTCAAAACTTTGATTGATCTTTATGTGGCCTCTTTGTTCTCTTCCAGGAGAGAGGAGGATCCGCGTCCACACCATGTGTCTCCCAGTGGTCAACTCTCTGTCAGACATCTTTGCCGGGGCTGATGTCCAAGCCATCACCGGACTGCTGGCTAGCATGGGTATGTACCACACTGTCCACTGTGACGGGGGTGGTTTCCCCGGCAGTGCAACGTTTTATACACAAAAACATCAGACATCTGTTTGGGATGAAATTGTCACTAAGGCTGCACAAATACTGCTTTGATTTCTTCTGTTGTCATTATCAAAAGTCTTACTAATGTTGTGAAAGTAAACTCTCAACACAATATTCCATTATGCCTTTTACTTTCATGTCATTTAGTGAGAGAAGGTGTCAGATTTCCACTAGGCTACTGCTGATGAATCACTGAGTCCAATAGTATCTTGTGTCCTTGTGTGTTGTGTGAATGTAACACATGACTGCAGCGTTGTTCTCCAGTATTCATTGTTAAGCAAGATGCTCTTTGATTGGCTGGATGCCGTAATCATAGCAGGCTTTTCACCCACTTTACTGTTATTAGCTCTGACAGATGGCAACGACGAGGGATGATGGCTGCGGTTGCCTAGCAACCATCAACATGCAACGCAATCAGATGTGTCGAAGCTTCTGACATTAAATTGGTACTTAGAGAACAAGCACTGGTGTTTCTTCAGGATGCGTTCCCCGTCTGACGTCTCATCGCTCCTCCCAGCTGGAATATTAGACACTGAGATGTTTCAGTGATTAAAAATGTTTTATAATAACTTTTAATAACCAACAGAATAGAAAATCTATGGTCAATCCGAGCCATTTACACTGTTGTTGTTAATGTTATCTTTAAAAGCATACAGACTCTATTCTTCAGCTGTTAAATTACAATGAGTCACAATGAGTCACCTTCTTCTAACTCCACATATCTAATAATAAATACCAAAGAGTTTTAAAAATTTATATCAAAACCCCATTCCTTTTACTTTAACTTTACTAAATCGGTAGATCTTTAGTGGTTGCCCACCCCCCTCCACCACAACATGTAAAGCCTGCAACTTGTGGCAACATGTGGCAACTGTGACTTTTTGGCTGTTCACACACGAAAACCCTGTTTCCTTTTCCTCAGACTCCGTGGTGACGCCATGCATTTATTCATTTTGAAGAATCCGCTCAAGATGACGCACAAAGCACTTCTGAACTTTTTACCGCTTTTGATCACTCCCTCCCTGCATTATGTCCTGGCCCAACATGGGAGATCGTCACTCCTCTGACAGTATGAAATGTCCACCTCTCTCTCCAGCTGTGGACCGCTCGGTGTCAGCCAGCCTCGGCGATGCCAGAGATGCGATGACCAACGCGTCCATCGATTCCCTGACGTCCTACCGGCAGTCGGTGTTGACCATCCAGCAGCCCGGCCTGCTGGCCCCAGCCTGCCTCACGCTCTTCCCCCTCTACATCCTCGCCCTGCTCAAACAGGTCTGCCTCTCCACTTGATGAAGTACTCCTGCTGTTACACAAGCGTACTACACGTCGCTTAGCGTTAGAGTTAGCTACCTACCTGTATTCCTCCCTGTCCTTCCACTGCATCTCTCAACTCTGTCACTGATTGTTCTCCTCGTCTCTGTGCGCCCTACAGAAAGCCTTCAGGACGGGTACCAGCACCAGACTGGACGACCGGGTGTTCGCCATGTGTCAGTTGAAGTACCAGCCGCTGGCCTACGTAATGCTGATGATCCACCCTGCTTTGTACCGCATCGACGATCTGACCGACGAGGTGAGGGAGAAACGCTCAGTCCTACATGTTGTAGCTGTTGGTAGTTGATAGTGAGGCTTTACCCTGCAGGTATCGGAGGAGAGATGCTGGTTCTCTTAGACAGGCTGCTTTAAATGCATTCTTTATAATAACAAGCTGAGGCGGTTTCACACGTTGATTGGCATCATTCAGCATCAAGAATGTGTTTGAATTTAGAGGACATCATGTAAATCAAATCAAATCACATTTATTTGTATAGCCCTTAATCACCGTTACAGTCTCTAAGGGCTTCACAGTGCCCAACATGTGAAAATAATAAATGGTTAGTACACGACATCCCCCAGCCTTAGACCCTCACAGAGGACAAGGAAAAACTCCCACAAACCCTCACTGGGAAAATTGGGAGAAACCTTGGGAGGAGCTACTCAGAGAGGGATCCCCCTACCAGGACGGTTGGGCGTGCAATAGATGCCGAGTTTGGGCAAGCAGCGTATACACAATATATGAAAGTTTATTTTGGTGTAACGTGATGTCCGTTAACTTTGCACTCCACGGACCTAAATTTCTTCTTGGGTACGTAAGGAAATCTTTTCACAGCAGAAAGTTTTGTGTTTTGCTCTGAAGTTTCCGTTCATCACTTCCTGTGCGCCTGAGAACATTTCCCACCGGTGATCAAACCCGACACCAAAATTGAATTTGGGCACTTAGGGTGAACTATGGTGCCTCAGTTAGGGGAGATGGGACGCTCTTCTCTGTTCAGCCCCACTTGATAAGATGTATTTTTACTTTCCTAGTGCAGCTTTAACGAAAGATCGATTGTTGATTTTGCAGATGTATTGTTGCTCCATTCCTTTATCTTCCATGTCCCTCTGTTACTCAGTACTCCTCTGTCTCCTCTCTCCTCCCTCAGGGGGCTCTGAACATCAGTGAGCGGACCATCCCTCAGCCCAGGGTCCAGCAGCTGTCTGTGGAGAAGCTCTGCAGGGAGGGGGCCTTCCTCATGGACGCTGGAACGGTGAGGACGGTTCAGTCGTGACAGGTTAACAGGATAGGAAGCTCTGAGCCGGGGAAGAGTATCTACACTTCCATGTTACATATTGAAGCGACTCATCCAGAGTGGCTTACGATGAATGCAACAGTAGATGAGCTTCATGTCCTTGGGTGTCACCGATATGAAGGACTGCCAGGGTCAGAGCCACGGCGCTCAGCTGTGTGTGTGTCTGTCTGTCTGTCTGTGTCTCTCTGTGTCTCTGTCTCTGTCTCTCTCTCTCTGTGTCTGTCTGTCTGTCTGTCTCTCTCTCTCTGTGTCTCTGTCTGTCTGTCTCTCTCTCTCTCTCTCTGTGTCTGTCTGTCTGTCTGTCTCTCTCTCTCTCTCTGTCTCTCTCTCTCTGTGTCTGTCTGTGTCTCTGTCTCTCTGTGTCTGTCTGTGTCTCTCTCTGTGTCTGTCTGTCTCTCTCTGTCTGTCTCTCTCTCTCTGTCTCTCTCTCTGTGTCTGTGTGTCTGTCTCTCTCTCTCTGTGTCTGTCTGTGTCTCTCTCTGTGTCTGTCTGTCTCTCTCTCTCTGTCTCTCTCTCTCTGTCTCTCTCTCTGTGTCTGTGTGTCTGTCTCTCTCTCTGTGTCTGTCTCTCTCTCTCTATATATTAAATACATGTTGGTTTCTTTCCAATAGGTTATGTATCTGTGGGTTGGAAGGAACTGCACCCCCAACTTCCTCACGCAAGTCCTAGGGGTTCCCAGCTACACTGCTGTGCCTCAGAACCTGGTAGGGACCCCCGACCGTGCACCAGCCCGGCCACCACAGGGCCATGGCAGCTTGCCAATACACAAACACCCACACCTTAAAGGAAAGATCCACCCTGAAACACTTTAACACTGTTAGAAGCAGCTATTGGTGATGGGTTGGGTTCTTCAGTCCATTTTGTTGTTTTTATTCCTGTGGATAAAAAGCCAAACGTGGACGATGTGGTGTCACTTGAGAGATTTCCAGTGTGTGGAGTTAGCAGGAAAAAAAAAAAACTATCTAAAACATCAACGGTAACCATCAGGTTTTGGTGTCAGCCAATCAGAATCAAAGAGCAAGGGCTTCGTTCTAGACCAACAATCACACAGGGAGAAATCTGCAGGAATAGACCAGAATGCAATGCAGCCACAAGACATGCTGTGTTTTGAGTAAATGGTGTGACACAGTTTTTCTGGACTGGAAACTCTTTCCATTACTATCTCTGTCCTTGTTGCTCTCTCCGCCTACACATGAAACCCAACAGAAGACAAGTTGAGGCAAGTTCTCTGGATGTCGAAACCGATGCAGTTAGGCAATCACGAGGCAGGTTGAGGGAACGTGGGTGCAACAACATCACAGGCTGATATATAACAGGGTGGAGTTTTCCTTTTGACTTGTCCTGAACTTTGTGAACGGCTAATGACCGCCTGACTGTCATTCCTCTGCAGTACATGCTCCCGGAGCTGGACACCGCCGAGTCCCAGAGAACCAGGGCTTTCATTGGCTGGCTGAGGGACCAGCGGCCTTTCTTCCCCACCCTGCATGTCATCAGGTGGGCACCAGACAACGTAGAAGTAGAGTCGAGTAGAAAGCACGCTAGGTGTGTGAGGAAATGAAAACCAGGTCTGGTACATTTTGAGTTTGGCTGGGACGTTAGTCTCCTCCTCCAGCCAGGTAACCAACCATCACTTGAAGGTTTTATTGAATCCATTCATGGGAGGAAAAACCCTGTTGGCTGGTAAAATAGTGAAAGTGATGGTTGAATTCAGGGATTCACCAGCCAGTCCTGTTCTTCCTGCATTTCAACAAACCACAATAACAAACAGAAGAGTATTGAGGTTCAATTACACTTATTGATCTTGTTGATACAAAGGTTTTTGTTTGAGTGGAACCGATTTCAACTCATCAAAGTAAATATAAGTAGACTACAGACTACTACAAGAGCAGTAGAATTAAGAGTTAAGACAATTTTCTTATTGGAGAATTCAGTCTTCAAAGTCTTATCTTTCACATTCATTCTCAGCCTTGGATTTCCTGTACTTTTACTTTGAAGTTACAGTTTTTTTTTTCTGACAAACCTTTTCCCTCCATTTTGACTTCCAGGGACGAGAGCCCGCTGAAAGCCGACTTTATGCAGAACATGATCGAGGACCGGACAGAGTCGGCCCTGTCCTACTACGAGTTCCTACTCCACATCCAACAGCAAGTCTCCAAGTAACAGTCAGCGGGACTGTGGGGACGCGGGAACACTGCTGTGAGGACATGCATCTGTCTGTGTGTGAGTGTGTGTATATGTGTGTGTATATGTGTGAGTGTGTGTGTGAGAGAGAACAGCGGGAGGCATATTCAGGGATGCCTCCCGCGTCATCTCCAGCTGTGGTCCACCATCTCTCTGAAAAAAAAAGCCCTCACCTGAACTGAACATGAACTGACGTGCGGCGCGTTACTCAAAGAAATCAAACTATTGGACGGACAAGGCGAGGACGGAGAGACGACAAATGCTGATTTGGCACTTTCTCCCCCCACCCCCCCCTCCTCCTCCTCCTCCTCCTCCCAGCTGGAGCAACTTGTTGGAAATGAGAGAAAAGCAAGAAATCCACATGATGATTATGTATGTCAATGAATGAATCAGTGTTTATTCTCATAGAACAATGCTGTCTAACAGAGGTATCGTTCAGATACAGTACAGGCAAATGGATGTGTGAAGTCTTTTTGTTCAGAAAGCACAGTCGTCTTACTAACAAGTCAAATAATGTGTGTGTGTGTGTGTGTGCTGAAGGCTCCGTTCACGAGGATGATCGACTCGTCTGCGCTCCAAGACTGTTATTGGGTGTCATCCAGCATTTGTATCCAGTACACCTGAGTTATAACAATACTCTCTAATATAGTAGTGGAGGACAGAACGTGTGCTTTCTTTTTTTTTTTTTTCTTTAATTTCTGTCATTATAATCGTGTGTCGAACAAATCTGTAGATTTCGTTGTAGAAGGCGTACACGTGAAAGGTGTTTGAAGGCGGACCGACTCGGCTAGAATTCGTTGCCTTGAATGTGTTGACTGAGCAACGGGAAGTCGTTTCATCCCGTCTTGGTCTCATCTGTCGTTCAAATACTCTTCCATCCTCTTTCTTTCTCTCCGGACATTCAAAACACCTCTGGCCATTCTGTCTGTTTTTTTTGTTTTTCTTTTTGTTTAATTTATGAGACTCCCAATCTGATTAAATTCTGTAATTGCCTTGTATGGGAACTCACTTTTTATTATTAAGCCTCTGTTTAAATACAGACTCTATATATGAAATATTTTAATATAATAGGATATGGGAAATTCTTTAACACAGACATAACAAAGCCATTGTGATCTTTTAATCATGCTTATTGATACTTGTATATTGAAAAGACTACATTATATAAAGGTAAAGAAATACTGATGATTTTAGTATGAACATATTAAGGTGAAATGACGCTAAGAAAATAAAATGTTTGGGACTTTTTAAACGTAGTTTGTGTTGTGGCGGGGGGTCGGGGTCGGGGTAGTTAGGACACGTACTTTAAAAAAGAAAATCTAGATCAATATTTATTTTGACAACTTTGATATGCAACTTTCATCCAGCCATAAAGATGTATGATTAAATAAAATCTCGCTGGAGGTTTTCATGCATAAAATTCTCCATCAGTGAGAGAAACTGATGGAGATAAAAATGTATTTTTACGTCTGGAGTATGTAAGTAACTTTTAGTGGATTGCAGGAGTTCCATGTAGAAAATGACCAATGGGAAAAAATGTTAGGTAACAGCACTAACATGTTTATCACATCCTCTTAATGTTGAACAACTACACCTAGTTAACAGCACTAACATGTTTATCACATCCTCTGTTTTTACAGCCAAAAGGGTCTGATTTCCACCGGTTCCCTAAAACAAGGTAATGGGAAGAAGTGAAAGTGACCAAACAGTCTTTAAGAGAAGTGAATCTAACAAGACTGCAGTTTGTTCCTCATGTCTACTCGGCCTGCGACAGATCAAAGAGAATATAATACAGTAACACAAAACATCAAAATCAGAGCAGGTTTCACTAAAAACAACTAAGTACTTGTTCAAGTTCATTTTACTTTTTAAAAGTATTTTTTTTAGTAGACAAAAAACAGCTGTAGGTTTTTACAATGATGATTAATACTGATGCCATGTATTTGCAACTCCACTGGGTGGCGACAAAACATTACACAACCGGAAACATCAAATATTTACTAACCTTATCAATATGCTGTTGATGTTAAATTTCCTTTCACTTTAAACTTTAATTTGACATCTTTTTATTTCACTTTTTTGTTTTGGTTCAAATCAATTGAGACTGAAGAATTTAATGCCTTGACTCATTTAGTGTAGGACTACATATTCTACTCGAGTTAATTTCTATATGAACTACTTCCATTTCTATAGAAAATTATATTTCATTTTTATTAAATAAGCGCCTGCGTTTTGTGTTCAAAGGAGTAGCAATAGAAACAGACAAATAGAAGCGAGAGACTGATTTGAAATAAATAAGCTGTATCATATCGTCACCTTCTTAAACTAATGGCCTAAGTCATATTTTAAAGTTTTTCCAAAAACAGAAAGAACTGAACCAAATATATTGTTGTTCTTTCTTCTGGAAGCAGCCGCCATCTTGTAAAGCTTGTAAAATTGCCTAAGTCAGAAGACAATGTGACTTAAGCCATTTTTTTTTTTTTTTTTTAATTACCTAAGTCACACTCTTGACATAGGCCATTATACTACCAGGGTAGGAACAGCATAATCTTTTCAATAAGTATGTAGGCAATTTTACCAGAGGTGGCCAGCATCATGAAGAGATGATTTAGGCAAAAAAAACATTTTCCTCAAAATATGACTTAGGCCATTAGTTTAAGAAGGTGACGATATCAAAGGATTTCATTGGATGATCTATTTAAAGGAGAAATGTCTGTTTATATATATATATACCAGATAGAATTAGAAAATTTGTCAGTAGCTCCAATTTCATATCTTTGACAAGTAGCACAAGTCCATCCAGAAGAAGCAGACAAAACCACAGTTGTAAAACAGGTGCACAACTGAGTCAGCATCTTTGGTTTGTTTTCTACTTTCATTACAATGATACATTTTTTGCAATATCTTAATCTCAATGTGTTTATTTAATTTTATTCGTAATACAGAATTTATGTGGAAGCAAACAGACACTTTTCCATTCGACGTCGGGACTAGGGTTAGGCTTTCTCGTCCTCTGAGCTGAGCGCTCGGTGATGACGCCATCAGTGCGCGCCCTCACTCCACACGACGCTAGGTCCATTCTGCTCTGTTGTTTACTGTAATGCAATGATCTGAGGCGTTGTGGTCTCAACACTGCCGAGCGGATCGTTGTTTTTCATTGCGCTGTGACTAGACTGTCTAGGTATTTATTTCAGCATGGAGCCCGAAGAGGCCATCGGTCAAAAAAGCCCCGAGGAGAAAAGCTCCCTGTCGGCGGCGCAGAGGAGAGCCGAAATCCGGAGAAGAAAACTGCTCATGAATTCAGAAGACAGGATGAACAGAATCGTGGGTTTCGCCCAAAACGACTCTGAAAACAACGGTACGTAACGACGAGTGGCGCTTCCCCTCCTGAAACCAGGCGGCTAGCGAGCTGCTAGCCGTCAGCAGAGCCTGTTGTCGTGACTCCCATCAGCATCTTATTCCTGCTGGTTGAGTCAGCGCGCTGGTTCTGGACCGACATCCAGCATCCACTTATTTTACACGCCATCATTTCCTGGTGAATACAGATATTGCTCGTGCAGGGTACACCAGAAGTTCCCACCACGTGGCACACGATAAGATGTCATTTGAATGATCCACTTGGGGCAACTGGGCGGTTCCAGCAGCAAATAATAACAGGACACACCAAATATAAATAAGATTAGAGCAAATAGGGGTTAAATACTAAACGCAACTGGCGATTTCAACACTAGAACATCTTAAGTAGAAATGTAGGAGTGAAGTGGATTATAGCATTGCCAGAGTGTGCCAAATAACAGCAGCAGTAGTAGAAGAGTTTACTGAGACTAGAGAAAAATATCAATATATAATAAATGAGATGAATGTGAAGAAAAATATGTGGAAAATTGCAGCATTTATACAAGCAGGTCTACAGAGGGCCAGACTACATCTTTCAGTCATCTTCACAAATGTAGATAATGTACATATTGTGCATCACTGTCCACCTTACCAAAAACCCTTGAGTTGAGTTACGGCCGGAAACATGACAGGACAAATGTGTACTGATGTCTGTTTTCATTATCAGAACATATTTGTGGATGGAGGCGGCAGGGAGACAGAAAATATTATATATATAAATATATATATAGTATAACCCTTATTTATCCAGGGACGGTCAACTGAACACACACGCTTTTCCAACAACACCCGGCTTCACACTCATACAGTTCCCAGTACAACCACAGTCCTCGACTCTTGGCCACTGGGCAGCTCCACTGGTGCAGTTGGGGGTTCGGTGCCTTGCAGCACCTTGAGGGAGAGGGTTACTTAATCACTCCACATCCACACTTTGTTAACCTCTAGACTACTACCACCAAAATACTAGACTGAAACAGAGATATTGTTTAATTGAAGTTCTGTTACTTTGCTCTGACTTGCACCGTCCCGTCCCTGGTCTCTTGCAGCAGGAGCGTCCCGGTGTCCCACGGAGCCCCGGTTCCACCTCGATCTCGACCGGACACAAACGTGGCCGTCGTCGACTTCCGCCTCCCCGAGACCGTCGCCCTTCCTGCCAGAGGCTTCGGGTTTCAGCAGCCGCTCCCACAGCGCCACCCCAGAGAGGAGGGGGTCGCCCCTGCCCGACAGCAGCGAGCCACTGGGGGGCGCTCTGGAGGACGACGTGGGAGTAGTCCGACTCAGACCCAGGGGAGAGCGGGCGTCAGATGACGCCGGCGGCTCCCCGCGCCGAGGCCTGCAGAAGTACTTGTCTCGTTTCGATGATGCCATGAAGCTCCGGGGTCAGCTGGCCAATGAGAAGCCGGCCGAGGACGGAGACTCTGATTCAGAGGAGTTTGATTCCTTCCGGATCTTCAGGCTCATCGGCAGCATCCTCCTCGCCATCTTCGTCAGGGTTTGTGTCTGCAAGTACCTGGTAAGATTTATGTTATGAGCCCATATCGATGCCAATATGAGTATCAGTGCATCTCCACTCACTGTGTTGTCAGTGGAAAGCTCCTGTTGGGCCAAACTGCTGAAACATGATATTGTTTCAGTAACGTGACTCTGTTCTTCTGTTCTAGTCCATATTTGCTCCGTTTCTCACCCTGGAGCTGGCCTACATGGGGTTGTTCAAATACTTTCCAAAGGTGAGTTGGCACCAGATATTTGTTTTTTTCATCCCTTTCTTATAAATGATAAATAAACTGATAAATTGAGAGCAGCCACCCTGGGGGGCGCCAGGGTTCAGGATGATGCATGGTGATCTATTTCCTCTTCACTAGACGTTTCTGTTGAGCCTCTGCTCTGATTGGCTAGCTCACTCATCTCTGTTGTGAAAATGCGGCTTCATTGTTGGTATCAATTACAGACCGCTCAGTCTGCCTGCTTATCTCACGTCTCTCCAGGTAGAGAAGAAGAACAAGACCACTGTGCTGACCGCCGCCCTGCTGCTGTCCGGCATCCCCACTGAGGTCATCAACCGCTCCATGGACACCTACCGGAGGATGGGCGACGTCTTCGCCGACCTCTGCGTCTACTTCTTCACCTTCATCCTCTCGCACGAGATCCTGCTACTCACCGGCTCAGAGACTCCCTAACTGACAGGGGAGGACCTCGATAGCCCCGCCCCCCTCCTTGTCTCCCCCCCCCCCCCCCCTCCCCCCAATCCCCCATTACAAGGCATGCTCATTTACGCTGGCTGACGCAAGTTTGTGGTCGACAGGGAGGGAAACAAACCTCGCTGCCGTACCGTCAGGGTCAGGCGTCAGCTGGACTAGTGCTCAGTACTTCAGTGCTTCAGCTTCCACTAAGGCTAAACTAAATGTGACCAGAGAGCCCAGTGTTTCCTGAACGCCCCCCGGGTTGCGTAATAGAGAAGCTACAGGAGATTTCAGTTTGCACGGCCAGCACAGAAAACTGCAACATAGACAAGAGAGAATCTGATTTAGTCTAAACCAATTCTGGTAAACTTTGTAACCCAAAAGCCTCTGTAGCCAGGGAGGAGGAGTTTCATGTCCTCCCCAGTATACAACACTATTAAATCCTTTTCGTCGACATGCTCAGTCGGCCCTGCAGTGCATAAAGCAGGTTTGGGGTCCATACACTTTCAATTCATGCCGTTCAAAAAGTAAAACTGCAATTGGCATGAAAACGGTAGAGCCTTCATTCTCAACCAGATGTCTTCACAGGTTGGAGAGAAGAAGCCTTTAATGGCGAAGGTTTTCCACTTTTGAATTGTAGGTGAATTGACCGCAACCCTGACGAGGTTACTGAGGCTCTTTATCCGTTATGATCGACAGAAGCAGTCGGTTGAATGTAGCTCAGATTATTATCAAACTTCCTGACTTCTCGTCATGTCAGCACCTCAAGCAGTAAACTTTATACAGGCTTTGCAGCTGCAACGGAGAATTGGCTGTGTACAAATAACACAGAAACATGAAGCAACCGGGCTAGAAGAGAGAGCCGTCTGAAGAAGATGTGTTGCGGGTCTAGATCAATGTAGTGATGTTCTAAATAAAGGGGAATAGTGTGATCATGTGGATTAGGTTGTCTTGTCTCCCCTACCATGGTTAGCTAGCTAACAAGCTACATTATCTAAACACAAGATCAGTCAGATTGATCAGTTCCCAGTCAAAAACAGCACTGAAATTAACCAAGTCCATTGAATTCTGTCGAGACGGACCAGTTGTACATTTAGAAATCAGCCACTGTAGCCCCAGAGCTGAGGACCTCCAATATGGCCGCCAGAGGGTGTGTTATGTCACCTGAAAGCCAGCCCAGGGCAGGGGCTCTCTCCGTTTAGCGTGGGAACCAAACTAGTCCTGTGATCGATTTCGGGTCCCATCCCTCAGCTGGGGAACTCCTGCCTTGTCCTGGATTGAGATTAAGAACCAGGATCTCTCCATTGGGATCTTGACGGCGATCACTACAGGCCTGTAATCTCTAGTACCGAGATTGAGATGGGAGATTAAAAGGATAGTTCAAGTATTTAAGAGCGCGTGAGGATGTTTTGTAGCTCCGTCGTCTTGCGCTAGCACGGCTAACAAATGCTGAATTCAACAATGAATCTGACTGGTGTCTTAAAAACGTGAACTATCCCTTTTAACAGGTGGGTATCGATGACATGCGTTTGTATTGTGATAGTTGATGCTTAAAGGTCCATTTTCCGTTGAGCTCTCACCTACATTACTATTTAAAAACTTTAAAACCATTTGTGTGTCTCCCCATGGTGAAGTCGAGAAGCATTTTGTCCTTCAGGACGCTGTGAATGTGCAGTATATTATTTTGCACCATTATGAGCTTAGAAAGGCAGTAAACACCATATACCATATACCGTACTGAAGTGTGTGACTGATGGGAGATGGAGCGTTCTGGTGTGTACCGGAAGGTGTGTGTGTTATCACGGCTGTTCAGTGTGAGGCTGTGGGATTGTGTATGCTGATGTCTCTCTGTTTGTGCTGGGAACTTCTGATTAAATGTGTTGCTTTGCTTTGTCCCGGCCTCACTCCTACATATATACTCTGCTCCTGTGGTACGCTACGCCCCTGCATACTCAGTTCATCCAAATTAATTTATTAAGTTTGTCCGTGAACGTTTTGTTTCTGTGAATGCTTTAGCGTGATTTACTACTTGTTGGACTTACTTGATTGTTTTTGATAATGTTTACAGAATACCTGTGCTCAGTTATTGAACTGTAATTGTTTTCAATGGGTCTTGTATTGCAATTTCAAATTCAATATTGAATTAGTGTCAACATAATGTAATAGGCTCGGCTTAAAAGCGTATACCCTAACAAATAACAGGACAATTCAAACCAAATAAACACTTGTGGAACATTTCATTTGCCTCTGCTTTAAGACTTCACTCAGTTGTTACTCTCATCAGAGCTTCACAATGAGAGGTCCAAGATGGCTTTCTTGTAGGCATATCTTTGAAAAATGAACAGTAGAATTTTACAATTCAAGACCTGGAGGTCATTCCTACATTATAGCTATATTTAATTCAGTAGGGGGTCCAGGGGGCCCCTATCAAAATGAGGAATAGTTCAATTCACTATAATTGAATTCATTAGCAACTACCCCAGTTGGAGAATGTGTAAAAATAGTATTCTAATCGTAGGTTTCAGTCTAGACACCTACACTACACTGTACAGTGTAGACAGTTGTATTCAATACTAAATACTACATCAGCAACTCAAATCTTCACATGTGGCTCCCTGGAACAAAAAGGTATCAAATGGAGCTCCGTGGCCCTAATGTGCTTATGAAAACATTTGAGAAAGCCCGTTTTGAGCCATTTTTATAGTTGTACTTACGGCCTCCCACCACCGGAGGCGCACTACGCTATGCGCCCTGCGTTTGAGACTTGACCTGTCGCAGTTTTATGACGCAGCAGGTTCAAAGCGCCATGGAAACAAACGTACAAGTTTCTTCATAAACTACTGACTTTTTTGTATTACCTTTGTGGACTCAGAATAGCTATGGGGCGAGAGTCAAGGTGTGTAAAATCATTACTTTCATTTGTTGTATCTCAGTGTGATTGTAACTAACTCCTAAAGCTACTTATCGAATCAATTTCGATCGCTAACACTAGCACGCTAGCACGTTCAGTTGCCAACGCTAATATCAAGCTAACTATTCATTCGAACGGGCTTTGGTCGCTGAATGATAGCTAGCGAATAAGCTATGCACATTGTAGTGTGTTTGTTTGCTAACGTAGTTATTCTGGTGTTGGTTCGTCAGACATTACAGGAAGCGCTCTGCGTCCAGGGGCCGTTCTGGTAGTCGGTCAAAGACTCGCTCCCCGGACAAACGATCCAAGAAAGATGACCGGGTCGGAAATCGGGACAGGGACCGAAACAGGAGGGAACGGTCACGCAGCCGGGACCGTCGCAGATCACGGTCCCGAGATAGGAAGCGACCCAGGTGGGTGTAGGCGGAGGGAAACTCGTGAGAGACCGGGATCCAATCCATCTGTTTTCATACCGTCTGTCATGCTCAGCGGTTGTCTGTTCTCCCCAGGCGATCCAGAAGCAGGGACAGGAGGAGGTCCAGAAGCCGGGAGAGGAGGAGGTCTGGAAGCAGGAGCCGAGGTCGTAGATCCCGATCCTCCAGCCCCAACAAAAGCAGGAGAACAGACGAGAAGTACGAAAAAAATCCTACCACATGTTAGACATTTCCGATTTAGCAGAATCAACACAGTACAATACTTTTACAGGAATTTGTCCCTGTGGAATTAGTGGAGAGACAACATTCAGGCTTCCAAGGTGCTTTGATTTGGGTATGCATACCTCACAGTATGCAGTATGCAAGATTTTACTACACCAAAGCATAAATGACCATAATATAATAATATATATATTTATAGAGTTGTTGATCAGTACCAACAATTCAATTATTATAGATTACTTCAATAGGTGCTTTCAAGAGACGATTTCTGCCTTTTAAAACTCACTTCCCGTACTTCCTTTACAAAAATCTCCTCCCATTGGAATTGCAAGACACTCCCAATTAGGAATGAAATTATTGATTTACATTAACAACACTGTTGACAATAATAAATTATCGAATAATATTTCCTATTTCCTAATATTTCCTATATTGCCTAAGTCCTGTCTCACTGTATTTGAAAATGGCTGACACATGCAACAGTTCAAAAAAACCTTCATTACTCTTTCAATGCACTAAATACATTTCTGAACTACCTGCCAGGTGCCACATTTTTCTTGTGGGTTTTTTTTTTTCATGAAGGTTGCTCTTAGATCTGATACTTTATGCCCTAACTCTTTTATGTAACCATCAAGAATGAATTCCCAATGCCACTGCTTGTCTTACTGATTTTATTGGTTGGTCTGTTAACAGGTCTAAGAGTAAGGAGAAAGACATCCCTGATGCCTCATCTGAAAAGAAAAAGATAAAAGAAGAGAAAGAAGATGAAAAGGTTGAAGATGTAAGTTCCACCTGTACAGTTCTTACTGATTTCTAAAACACGCCACAGAGTAGCTAGAAAACAGGACAATAACAAAGATTATAATCAAACATGTTTTGATTTATAACAATCATAGCTTGTTGGTTCCAAAATCATATTTCAATCACATTCATTTAAAATGTTTGCTGTCATGAATGTGAAACTGATTATGGAAAATAATCTCGACCCTTTTCTTCCAATATAGTAACATTTTTGAGGAAAAAAACACAACAACGTTACGTTGCTTTTGAAATGACATCTTTCATGTATTCTCTTTGTGTCCATGCAGCAAGACTTTGACCAGAACAAGCTGGAGGAGGAGATGAGGAAGAGGAAGGAGCGGGTGGAGAAGTGGAGGGAGGAGCAGAGGAAGAAGGCCATCGAGAACATTGGAGAGATCAAGAGAGAACTGGAGGAGATGAAGCAGGGCAAGAAGTGGAGCCTGGAGGATGATGAAGGTGAGGATGCGCCGTTGAGACCTACATCGCTCTAAACAACTTAAACGGCACTATGTCTCCTGCATACTGAGAATAGGGCCAGGAGTGAGACCAGGTCCCACAACTGGCATTAGACGGCAGGGCTACCTTACAGGTGGAGAGACCATCCTGTGACTGGAAGGTCTCGAGTTTGATCCACCATCATCCCAAGTGTCTGCTTTACTAAAATGTCCTGGAGCATGACACCAAACCCTACCGGCTCCAGGAGCAAATTCTCCAATCACAAAACTATTAACCACATTATCCTCCCAAATATCCACCGCCCCCCCCCACTGCTGTTAAAACCCTAAAGCTCACAAGAACTAACCTGCCACCAGTGCAGACTTCAGATCTGGTGCTGCACAGCCTTATCATTCATTCTCTATTTCAGATGATGACGAGGAAGGCCCGGCTCTCATGGAGGGAGAGGATGACGACGACGGAGAGGGGAAGGACGAGAAGAAAGAGGAGGAGAAGGAGGAGAAGAAAGAGGAGGGGGAAGAGGAGAAGGAGATTCCCATGGAACAGGAGCCTGAGGAGGACGACGTAGACCCTCTGGACGCCTACATGGAGGAGGTCAAAGAGGAGGTGAAGAAGTTCAACATGGGAGCCATGAGAGGAAATGACAAGGTGAGTCTTCTGCATCACTTGAGCCTGGAACCATACAATGTAGTTTTACTGTCTTCAAGGTTTTGATACACAGGAAGTGTTTTGAAACAAAGATGGGTCATTTAACCTGCAGCAGTTATTTATTAAAGAGGCAATAAGTAATCTATGGCTTTTATTGACCATAATTCAAGAGGATGGGAGTCGATCCTCTTGAATTATGGTATAATAATAAATTGACATTTTCTCAATAGAGATGAGCAAGCTAGCCAACAGAAACATCTAGTATGATGGTAATATATCGCAGTGCAGAATACTGTAGTAATAAAAGTAGTAGTAGTAATATTGCTTTATCATTCACTTTTTGGCTTGAGCACAACATTAACATGCAGGCCGGACAGACAGAAATCTCACCACCTGCCAAGGTCATCGCTGAGTCATTGGTACTGATTAACCAACCGATCAAACCCCCGCAGATATGTGATGGTCATGGTTGACTTTTGTTCCTGCACACTGTGTTCCCTGGATTTGGCCCTCATTGTTAATCCTCCATATTTGTTGTTTTTGAAAAGTTGCCCATCTGTGTTTTTAAGCAGACCGGTCCCTTGGTATTTTTCTGTCTTGACATAATTGGAAAGCTGAGAAGGACACAGAAGAACACATTGTCTGGTTTGATGCTAAGTACGGGTCAATTGTGAATTCAAGCAGCGTCTTAACCAGTGGCGGCTGGTGCATTTTTCTCCAGGGGGGGCTATACCAAAAATCAAACAAACATGTACTAAGGTATCATCAGTGTATTTAAATAAATGAAAAGGCCTTTATTTGTATTTGCTGAGCTGAATGAACATTTGTTGTAATGAAACGTGCTTAAGGTAAGTTAAGGTACTTCAATTAGTGCAAATTCTTTATAATAATTATCTTTTATACTACAATATGTAATGGTGAAAGACTAAAGTAACCGAAAAGTGCCTCGATAAGTGCAACAGAAATCTGACAACACAAAACCCTGAGACAATGGCAGAACATTATGAACACAATAAGACCTAATAGAAAATAACATTTAAGAAAAAAATAAATGAATATGGTATTACATTTGAAATACCCAGTGCCATCAAAACGCTGAGTGAACTGGCTCAAAGCCATATGACTTTCCACCTTGTGGCTTCAACTTTTTGTACATAAATGTTGCCCTCCTCTCCTTGAGAGATGCAGATTTCTCAATGACTCTATGGCACCACAGAACTTGACACAGTTTATTATTTTAGACAGGATGTGCCTGTTTTTGTCAACCTCTTCATTATGTTTACAGATCCCTGTCCTGTAGCCTTCATCAAGCTGAGCAGCTATGTTTACTTTCCCAAACATTTGCTTTAGATTTTTCTGATATGTGGTTTAAATCATTCAAACCTGTCTGAATCCATGCTGGGTCTGAGACCTGCCGTTTGAAAAAGGGTGCAGGGAAAGCAAAATAAAGCATTGGTGTCACTACACACAGTTAGCCAAGCCTTCCTACTAAACCAGCTCCTTGAAAACGACCGAGTATATTGTCTCATTCTGGCGCATTTTATGTCAGTTGTACCACGAGCCACTCGCTCTCTGCTGCCAACCAGTGGTTGGTGGTGTGTAAATCAGCAGCATTCAGATAAATGCTGTTTGTACATGCGCAGTTCGTTGGTGGGGCGCAGCTTTCCTGCGCCCCACCAAGCTCCTATCTCTTGTATTGAGAGGAGTGAACTGCGCATGTACAACTTATAACGAGAGTCAATGGGCAAAGATTTTTGCGCCCCAGGCCGGAAATACGTGACCTAGCAGTAACTTTAGACAACGTAGAACAATTTTAATCTACATTTTATTGCAGATTATACATTCTACTCACTAACTATATAATATTTACATCGCTCATTTAAAAAAAAAGAAGTAATTTTTAAAGTCTTATTCAATGAAGTCTAGGATGTGGGGAGTGGTGGGGCGGTGCCCTAGCGCCGTCTATTGGCCAGCCGCCACTGGTCTTAACCAGTACACCATCCCGCCGCACCGACCACATTTTATTTCTTTTAGTGTCCAGTATCAGTTTTAAGCTTCAATTTGTCTTCCCAGTGTAGGTCTCAGTAAATGGTGTCGTTATGGTGGGTTTCTGCCCCGTTTTGCCAAATGATATATTGTCTCATGTATGTTTTTCCCTTCTACTTCAACAGAAGGGAGGAATGACCGTAACCAAAGTGGTGACAGTTGTTAAGACCAAGAAAGGACCGAACACTCACAAGAAGAAGGGCGAGCTGATGGAGAATGACCAGGATGCGATGGAGGTGAGTTGTGTCAGTGAATGAGGGTGATGAAGATGATGAACATGCATTTCTCCTTCATTAATGAACAATAATGAACCTCGGTGAACTCTTCACTTGCCAAAATACTTCTGAACTGCCTCATTTTTACTTTTTACTGGGTGCTCGTCAAGTTTGTATAAAGGAATATTTCCTCAGTGTTTCGGTGATGAGGCAGAGATCTCATTTCCTGTCTGTAGATCAGGCTTCACTTGAGTCCTGGATTCAATTTAGCAAAAGTGGAAGATCTCGGATACTTTTCTTTTTTTTCATTTATGAGAACTATGTAATCTGTGCCAGGGAAAGGTTCACTAGATTCTCATCACTTGGCATGATCTCACCCTCCCTTCCTTCCTCCCTACCTACACTCAATTGCCCACCCCTAAAATGTCGCTGATAGATGAATTTAACTTCCTCTTCCGTTTCACACGCTCAAAGTTTCTCCTAATGAGAGCGTCTGCTAATTAAATGATGATGTGTCCGGCAGTACTCGTCAGAGGAAGAGGAGGTGGATCTTCAGACTGCTCTGACGGGCTACCAGACCAAACAGAGGAAGGTCCTGGAGCCCGTCGACCACCAGAAGATCCAGTACGAGACCTACCGCAAGAACTTCTACGTGGAGGTGCCCGAGCTGGCCAGGATGACCACAGAAGGTATGTGAACAAAACAATGGTTCAGATCCATTTTGGCTAAGAGTACAGATACAAGCTACTACTCTCTTTACTTTCTCATACTTTCCAAACATTTACTGTCTTGGTGTAAGTGCAGGACTAGAATATCCAGAATGTATTTCTAAACCTCCAGCCGTCTAACCCGTCTTCATTTGGTTGTTTTGAACCTGTTCAGATGTGAACTCATACCGGCTGGAACTGGAGGGTATTACAGTCAAAGGGAAGGGCTGTCCCAAACCCATCAAGACCTGGGTGCAGTGCGGCACATCGATGAAGATCCTCAACGCTCTGAAAAGGTGAGTCTGACTGACGCTGTGATGGACTGGGCAACTTATTTGGGCAATGTAGTCACTGGACAAAATGATCCTGGCAATGGGACATGAAGGGAGGCATTGATAGATTTCATGGAAGGATTGCAAGGCCATAAACAGCTCAACAAATTTTAATTTAATTACCTAGGTTGCCAATTGTGAACATCAGTCATACCCCTGACAACCAAGAAGTGCTGATTCAGCGTCACATGCAGAGAAGAGCTCCTTGAACATTGTAAAATAAATTCATCAAAATGTCTCCGGGCAAGAAGTTGCTGCTCTGCAAGTAGTGCAAGAGATGTAGTGCAAGAGTACTACGGCATTTCCTTGTCAAATATTCCCTGGCAGTAGGACTAGAAGAATCGCCCCAGTATTACAGCCTTGATAACCGCTATATTGATTGATGTTTCTCCTCACCAGCGAGAGAGGACCTTTTATACCCTCCTAAAGTTGTGTTTTTACTGTAATGGATCCCATGGAGCCTGGAAGTGATGCATCAGCACTCACATCCCACTCAGTCTGCTCTTTCACATGAGCAAGACGTTGAGCGTATTTCCCCTCTCCTACATCGCTGTGACCAAAAAAGTATTCAGATTGTACTTCACACTGGCAGATACTTAAAATGGAATATTCGGTACTTGTACCTGGTGAGCAACATGTTGTATCGGTGGACATCTAATAATGTTTTTCCCCAAACGTACCCAGGCACAGTTATGAGAAGCCCACCCCCATCCAGACCCAGGCCATCCCTGCCATCATGTCTGGCCGAGATCTCATTGGTATCGCTAAGACGGGCAGCGGCAAGACCATCGCCTTCCTGCTGCCCATGTTCCGACACATCATGGACCAGAGACCCCTGGAGGAGGCCGAGGGACCCATCAGTAAGGACCAGGCCCCTCTGTACCTCCTTTAGGCTTTCCTCTAACATTTAATGAAATGTTGTCTCTTGTACAAAAGGCGGACTGGGATAAATGACGGGGGAATGTAAGCGCCTGGCTGGTGGGAAGGGGGGCCGGGGCGGGCGGGTCCTAATCCAGTGCTTTTCAAAGAATGAGTTCAGGAACGGAAATTAGGTCAAGGAAAGATTAAAATAGGCCCAAGTGTATTGTGGAATAATAAACTAGTGACTGGTGCTTCTAAAGCCCTTTTACTGCAATGTACCAATGCATACAATACTATAGTTTAGTGACTCAAAACTGATTAGTTGACCCAAAAGCCTTCAAGTTTTCAATCAAATAATCAACTGTACTTGGTGAATATGTTTATCGGAGAATTGGCTATTCCCAAACATTGTCTAAATATATAACAACCAGGCAATAAAGGAGAAACAGATTGTTGTGTTGTAGGTCAATTCAGTAATGTCATAAGTAATAGTGAATAGTCTCCTATGGTAGATTAAAAAACGTAGGTTCACTGTGACGCTGGAAACTGTCTTGTCCTCAGTAGCTTAATACCCAGCAGGCTAATCTAGCAAAGCAACATATTAATATTGGCATACGACTACTAGCCATGTGACAGCACAGAAACCAAATGACACATTTAGAAACGCAATCAGCTGAGGAGGTGTTACGTCACCTGAAGTCCCCTCCGCTGCTCTCTTCTCATCCTCTCTTTCTCGTCCTCCACGCTCAGCTGTGATCATGACCCCCACCAGAGAGCTGGCCCTGCAGATCACCAAGGAGTGTAAGAAGTTCTCCAAACCGCTGGGCCTCCGGGTGGTGTGTGTGTATGGAGGCACGGGTATCAGCGAACAGGTACACACACATCATATCACTTCCCTGCTCATCTCATGTCTAAAGGGTTGTTGTGGTCCAATTGTTAGACTGCAGCCCAGCTAACACAGCAGAGTAACACTTTGGGTAAAGGTCACAAAGCCTGTCTAGGTATGATTAGCTTTGCTTTGTATTTGATTGCAAGGAATAACATTGGAAATGGAGGAAAAGCTGGCAGTATTTTTGGTGATTAAATAACGTGTATGAATCATAATAATTGGCGTCGTCTTCCGTGGTCCAGATCGCCGAGCTGAAGAGAGGAGCCGAGATCATCGTGTGCACGCCTGGAAGAATGATTGACATGTTAGGTGCTAACAGCGGTGAGTTTCAAACACCCTCCCACTGCACGTAACCGCTCGCGTTGTCGTTAGCCTGCTCTTGCATGAATACATGTTTTATTGTGATATGATGAACCACGTCAGTACCACTTACTAAACTCTTGACCATTATTTGACCGCCTTGGGGATCAGTCATATCTGCAAGACAGTGACGCGGTCCCTGAAGATGAGGGCAAGTACAGGTAGGTGGACTCGGTGCTGAATCTCCAGCAGCCGGTGAAAAGGTAACTGTGGTCACGTTGGAAGTAGGTCGGTCAGCGTATCTAGTTACCTTAACATGAGAATGTGCTGATCCAGGGTTCTACAGTGTGAACCGTCTCAGAAGCCGATTCCCTCAGAAATGAATCCATGCTACCCAGAATACTAAGAAGGAGCACGTGTGCAACTTGAGATTCGAAGCGCGGATACGCATTTTCCAGTTATTTTCAGGGGTCACGCTCCTTAATGCCGCTCCTACGCTCCTCATTATTTTTGATTTCGGAGCTCATGTGGCTCCTGGGAATGAAAATCACTGTAGAGCCCTGCACAACGTTGAGCCTTTCCATAAACGTGTGCCCTTGAAATGTTTTTAGTGAATAATATCTGACAGTTTTACAGTCTTTTTATGTATTGTGAACTATTATAAACATAGAAGGGGTTTTGTTCCTTCCACACATGCGAGGTAATCTCTAATATGTTTCCCTTGTAGGTGAAAAGGCGCTTGGTCAGATAATGCTTGATGTGGCTCCAACTCTTGTTTTGTATCTTGCGGCTGTTTTCTGACTTTTACAGGTCCCTCATGAGATGAGATGAGATGGTACGCAAGAGAACCAAAAAGGAAAATAATTTTAAAAATGAAAATCAACATGGCCGCTTAACGTAGTCCATAAAAGAATACGCCTTGTTTTGTTCTCAAGGAATGTCAAGTAGTCTATTCTTAGAAAGGGTTTTCTGTGTTTTTGATGTGTATGAGGACGTAATCCTTCTCAAAGTGAACTGGTTTCCCTGTGCTCCTCTCACTTGGTGTGTAGGTCGTGTCACCAACCTGCGCAGAGTTACATACGTGGTGGTGGACGAAGCAGACAGGATGTTCGACATGGGCTTTGAGCCACAGGTGGGTGTCGCCTGGATTTTTTTAGTTTTTCATAATTCTCGCAGCACTGGGCAATTTGGCACCCAGTTGAAGAAGGTTGATGACCACCCAAAACTAAGCGAGGTGCAGACTCACGGAAAACTAATACTTAACGAAGGAAAAGAACGTCGCACGCTCTTTACCTCCTGAGTTTTTTAACAAGGACCAATATTTTGGCCCTTTGGCGGCCCTGAATGGCAGCGAGAGGTAACTACTACTAGAGAGAGAGAGAAAAGTCCACTTTGATCCGAATGGAGCGGTTGCTTGCTGCTGTCTAAGAGACAGGTTGTATTATCTCTCTCAAGTTTCCCTTCATCACTTCCAATGGGTGGAGACGATTTCCCGCCAGTCTCGATTAGAGGGAGTGAGACGCTCTTCTCTGTAGCAGCTGCGCTTTGTGATAAGATGGCTGTTTTCTCTCAAGAATCTTGCCTAGTGCAGCTTTAATACAGGAAGAAATTCAGTTATCACAAGCAGTTCACAGGATTGAGTTTCCATTGATCCATTTTTTTTTGCCGAATAGCAACAAAAGTCAGTCTCAGTTGAATTGGCGTCATTTACAGGTTTAGAAACTGCACAAAAGACATTGAAAAGTGTGGAAGAATATTGTTACTGTCCCGATAAACATGCAACTCCCTTCCCGTCATCTGATAGTGATCTTCAGTATAGAGTGATGTGGTATGGTTAGTAGGTGCAACATGACAATCACTGTAAATCATACACACTGAACACCAGCAAAACTAAAAAGAAATTAAGGTCTGGGGAAAAAAATGAAATGCATGAAAGGGGTTAAAATGTGAAAGAGTAAAGAAAGTCATCTCGGCTGGTTCCTCCTCTAGGTGATGCGTATCGTGGACAACATTCGCCCGGACCGTCAGACGGTCATGTTCTCGGCCACCTTCCCCAGAGCCATGGAGGCGCTGGCCCGCAGGATCCTGTCCAAGCCCATCGAGGTCCAGGTGGGCGGCCGCAGCGTGGTCTGCTCCGACGTGGAACAACACGTGGTAAACCATCTATCACATCCATCTCATTGATAAGGGTTACGTTATGTCTGGTGAGAACTGTGAATAGGTCTGGAGGGAAAGAAGCATGTTGTATATTATGTTATTATAAAATAAACTCCATTCTCTCTCCTCCTCTTTCTCTTTGTTTCTCTAGCTGGTGATTGAGGAGGACAAGAAGTTCCTGAAGCTGCTGGAGATCCTGGGCCACTACCAGGAGAAGGGCTCGGTCATTATCTTCGTGGACAAACAGGAGCATGCTGATGGACTGCTCAAAGACCTGATGAAGGCCTCCTACCCCTGCATGTCCCTGCATGGAGGTACTGGCTTTCAGTTGGATTAGTGATGCCCCTCCTCCAGGGAGGTCCAAACACAGGGGCAGCTACAGAACAGAGCTCCTCTAGGTGTTAGGGGTTCAGTGTTCAGCAGGGCAGGGGGCTTGAACCCAGGTCCTCTGGCTGAAGGACAGTGTCTCTAACCGCTAGGACACCCTACCTACTTTTGACCGCTGTGGTCGATATAATAGCTCAAATAAAAAGTAGTCATAGCTTTCATGTATTTTTAAACATTTTTTTTTAGCTATTTTTTGCTTATTGGACAGTGTACAGTAGGTCCCAGGTCAGATTCAAAGCCAGGATGTTGTGGGTGCTTCACCTGTGCCTTAGCCAACTGAGACACCAGGAGGTGTCATCTTTCAGCTGTTGCTGATAGAGAAAGTTTTCAAATCGTTTGTATGCTCAGTTTATATTGCTATTTGTATTTATTGCGATTGTTTGTTGTTAAATGGGATGATTGTCCTTTCAACAGCCGCAAACATTTTTATTTCACAAAAGCAAACAGAATATTACAAACACAGAATGATAGAATGCTGCCCTTCTACTGCCCTGTCCTATATAAAGTCCTGTTGTCCTGATATGTTCTTGGAAACCTGTGTGTGTATTTAACATAGTAACATCCTCCTCCTCCTCCTCCTCCTCCTCCTAGGCATCGACCAGTACGACAGAGACAGCGTCATCAACGACTTCAAGAACGGAGCGTGTCGTCTGATGGTGGCCACCTCCGTGGCAGCCAGAGGCCTGGACGTCAAGCAGCTGATCCTGGTGATCAACTACAACTGCCCCAACCACTACGAAGACTACGTCCACCGGGCCGGACGCACGGGCAGAGCCGGCAACAAGGTCCGTTGGTTCAAATTCACTTCACAGCCCTTTATTTGTACAGAGAGCCAGCGCTCTTTTGGAATTTGTCAGGGTCTTTTATTATTTTATTTTTTCAGGTTTAGGCACTTATTTTTAATGAATGATCTTTTTCTCTTGTTAATGGCTCTAAATAAAGAGAGTTTATAGCGATTAATAAAGCATTGTGCTCTATACATTTAAAAACTGATCTTTTTGAGTTTAGATCTTGACATTTCTGCCGTTCTCTCCATCCTGCGTCTTCCTCCCAGGGCTTTGCCTACACCTTCATCACGGCGGAGCAGGTTCGCTACGCTGGGGATATCATCAAGGCCCTGGAGCTCTCCAGCTCTCCGGTCCCCTGTTGAACTGGAGCAGCTCTGGGTCACCTTCAAGGACCAGCAGAAGGCGGTAAGAGGAGCGAGGGACCGTAGAGGGTTAGACTGAGTGTGCAACTTCACACTTTGACGGCGGGAGATAAGTGGTTACACTTTTGAAAGTTTGAAGGACTTCATTACCCAGAAGTCCTGTAACGTGATGTCAGTAAACTGCACACCTGGTGGGGAGATGGTGAAGTGGTTCAACCATCGTTGGTGAGTCCAGGTTTGTCTGGATGGAGTGCTCGCTCACTGCGGTTTAGATCAAAGTTTTGTATTTTGCTCTTAAATTTCAATTTCCCACCAGAGGCCATACCCGATACCTGAAATGAATCTGGTAAAATAGGGTGAATCTATGGCGTCTCAGTTAGTGGTCATGTGATGCTCTTCTTTGTTGCAGCCCAAGCATGACATTTTGTTCTTTCTCTCTTCCCTCCCCCTCTCCATCCAGGAGGGTAAAACCATTAAGAGCAGCAGTGGCTTCTCAGGGAAAGGCTTCAAGTTTGACGAGACCGAACACGCTCTGGCCAACGAGAGGAAGAAGCTGCAGAAGGCTGCTCTGGGACTGCAGGACTCTGATGATGAGGATGGAGCTCTGGATGTGAGTAACTAGAGTAGTTAAGAGTAAAACATCTGATTGAAATGTGAGTTCAGGTTTTCCCGGTCAAGATATCTGTTACGATCTCCAACCTCCAGTCTAATATTACCTACCCTCCGTCATCCCTCCCAGATTGACGAGCAGATCGAGAGCATGTTCAACTCCAAGAAGAGGGTGAAGGATCTGTCTGCTCCCGGTTCGGCCGGCGGTCCTGCGGGTGCCATGGCCGCTGCAGCAGCTGCTGCCAGCGGGCTGACGAGCGTCGGGGCTCCCTCCGCCGGAAACATCCAGAAACTGGAGATGGCCAAGAGGCTGGCGCTCAGGATCAACGCTCAAAAGAACCTGGGTGCTGAGGCTCAGGTAGGTCCAGTGGAGATGGAGTGTGTTAGTGCGTCTGTGTTCATTCAGCATTTAGACCATCATGAGACACTAACACTCTCCACTGAAACCCATACTAATGAAATAGTTTTAGCTAGCTGATTGTCTACTTCTACTTCAGTTACTGATTTCCTACATTTCCTAGAATGAATTCTGACAAAACCCACTTGCCTCAACATGTTGTACTGGGCTACACGTGTAGGTGCAGTAACGATAGTGGAGCTTTTCCAGTTTTTCTAGTCAAGACAAAGTGAGATTTGTAGCTTTGGTCAGGGAGGAACCTCCAGTACATCAGACAACTGGATGCCGTCCACCTCTGTGTGGTGGGAGAAAGGAGAACATTTTTCTTTCTTATCTCACTTTCGATGGGAGTTTCAGCAAGTGATATTTAAAAACTTTTTTTGATTGTCTAAAAACAAAGATTTGCTGTGAAAACCACTTGTCTGTGTCATGGCAGAAATCATAACATGTTCCCCCCCGTTTCCTCTCTCGCTGTATTAACTACTCATGACATCCAGCAGATCAGCCTCACTGTAAAACCCAGGTGATCTTAGTCTGTCGTCCTCCCTCCAGCTCACAGGTTAACCACAAGCTAAATCAAACAGAGTTCTCATTTATTCCTGTAAACCTGCTCAACACGTCTCCCTTCCTTGGCCATTTAATTTAATGTCATGTTTTCTGTGTTTCGTCTGTTGTCAGTCTGTGTTTTATACCTCAGTGCATCCAAATTTCCCATTTTCCGATTTGGGCTTAAAAACCTCGACCTTGAACTCTCCTTCTCTCCCCGGACAGGACGTGATGCAGCAGGCCACCAACGCCATCCTGCGCGGCGGCACCATCATGGCTCCGTCGGTGTCGGCCAAGACCATCGCAGAGCAGCTCGCGGAGAAGATCAACGCCAAGCTCAACTACACCCCCGTGGAGAAGCTGGAGGAGGAGCGGCAGGCCGCCGAGCAGGCCGAGACCGTCAAGAGATACGAAGAGGAGCTGGAGATCAACGACTTCCCTCAGGTCAGTCGCAGAGTTAAGGGCTTTCTCAAGAAATGTTACGTGGTTTCCTGTATATTGTCTGTGCCAGGCATTCATCACATCGTGGCGTTAAAGGGTTTCTGTATGCCACTTCAGGGACTCGAACATGACTTGTTAGCATCAGTGCTCATTCTCGCTAATGGGTACCACAAGCTAGGTCATTAGCTCATTAGCTTGCAACTCTGCCCAGTAAAGAAAAATAAGTGTCTCGTGGTGCTCCTTAAGCAAGATTTCACTTTTACACACGACCTCAGTTCAACCCGACTACATCAAATGTGTGTATTTCATCCCGAGTTTCTTTCCTCACGTTAAAGGGATTGTTCTGGATTTGTTTTCCACTGATCACTAATCAATTCCCCTCTTAAGACATTGAAGAATCTTTCACATTGGAGTTTTCTTGCGTTTGCATTTAATCGCAACTCTAGTGGAAGCAATGTAGAAGAATAAATATATATATTTTAAATTGCTCTGCTGTCCCCCAGACGGCCAGGTGGAAGGTGACGTCCAAGGAGGCCCTCCAGAGGATCGGTGAATACTCTGAAGCCGCCATCACCATCAGAGGAACCTACTTCCCTCCAGGGAAAGAGCCCAAGGAGGGAGAACGCAAGATCTACCTGGCGATAGAAAGTATGTATCGGGGAACGTGATCTCAAGCTAACTACCCAGTTCTTCTTCTGTTGATTTCAGACAAACCAGAAATGTTAAAACACGTCACTTCCTGTCTTCAGAGGATCTTTCCCAGGAAAGACCGAGCTGACTCCGGGTGTTTAGAGCAGCAAATATAAAAGCTTCTATGAACTGGATATAGGCTGAATCACTGTTGTGTTATATGAATCTGTATAGAGAGTAGAATATATTGAAAATGTTGCTGTAACCACTCGACTCTCTGGGTACACCGTTCATGGTACACTGTGTTTCAATGTTCTGTTTGTTTTCTAGGTGCAAATGAACTGGCTGTGCAGAAAGCTAAAGCAGAGATTACCAGGCTAATCAAAGAGGAGCTCATCAGATTAGTAAGTGCCGTCGTCTGGTGTTTCAATACTGGTATTGGATGTTGTGCTGCCTGACACCAAGCTAAACTAGGCGTCTGTGTCACAATTTGGCCGGTACTAAATTTGATAGCAAGAGTAACGTGTCAGAAGCAGAACAAGTTGACTTTCTGTCTTCTTCACACAAAGGTTTGGGATCGCTCTGATTGAGAAAATGTTTAAATCCAATCGTTATTTTAACCAGTAACTGGTGTGAATCTATATTGTTAATTAAATGTTGTACATCAGATGAGTACTTGGTATTGCCCCCTACATGGTTTAGTCCTCTGAATCAGTGTCAGCAGTGGAACGAAGGTATCGGGTGTCCCTGTCTTGAAAACATCTGCTTCATTTTCACGTCTGACGTAAATCATGTGAATCTCCGATCCGCTGGTCTCCCACATATTAATGGAAACATGAGGAGCAGCGACGCAGCAAATATCAATGAAAGATGTCGCTCATTGTTCTTGTTTATTTTTTTTGTTTTTCTCCTCACAGCAAAATTCCTACCAGCCGACAAGCAAAGGCCGATACAAAGTGTTGTAGAGGAGGAACTGTTTGCCCAGTGGAGTTTTCATCCGTCAACCATCTCCTGTCATCTCTACAATCTGTCATCGGATTTGTTGCAGAACATTTTAGTCTATTTTTTTTTATTGTCGTCCCCTTCAGTTTAGCGTATGGTTTTCCTTAGTTTCCTCTATGCTTCATTTGACTTCCCAGTACAAAACCATACATACCTTTTGGAAATTCTGGAAAAACAGATGAGATAGCTTGGGAGGGGAGGGGAGGGGAGGGGAGGAGGGGAGGAAGGGAAAAGAGATCCAAGACAATACAGAAGCAGGTTAAGGCCACGGGGCCGAAACGCATCGGACAGTTTTTAAACTTTTCATAATAAATATCCAAATAGAATAAAGCCTTTTCAACCTATTGTGGAGTGCCTTGGATCTCTCTCTCCTTATACCTCAGAAAATATTTGATTTCACTTCCGATGTAACTTTACCATCTAGAACCACAACCAGCTCCTCCTGTCAGCCCTTTCCTCAGATCTCTGCAACGTGTCTGAATGTAAGATAATGTTCATCCATTGATAAATATTTTTTTGGTCGGTTTTCACCATCATCTGTACGAGTAACAGATTAAGCTCAGTCTTTATGAAGATACCCAGTGATGTAAGATGTTTTTACTTTTCCTCACAATAAATCAGTGTGTTGCTAATGAAACAAACGTGTCCAGTTGTCTGCATTTAAGCAACATTACAGCTTCAGTTGAAGGGCAAAAAAATCTGGTTTACTCTCACTGACTGAGTAAATCATGAAGTCTGTTTTATGTACTATATTTATCAATAGTAGAAAGTGCTGTATGGAAGCCTATGGAACTGGATTATGGTGCATTATGGGTCTGTTTCAGCACAGTAAGTGAAGCTCGTGCAGGTTTTGTTCGCTCATTCGATGCAACCGGTTGTGAGTTATGAATTGAAAACCATGTCGGGATGTGAAAGTGGTTCTTGGGGGGGGTGGAAAATCTCTACATTCCCGTTCGGAGATCTGCGCATGCTCAGACTGCGCTCCCGTCTTATTAATTTTTAATGGGAAATGGCTGCGTTTCTTATCCAAACCTCTGGAGCCTGGAAATAACTAAAAACGGCGTTTCCTCGCATCCCCCGGCGACCCAGCCCGCCGTAGCGGATCGCCGCTAGCTGATGTGTTGTGGTGCTTTCGGGAGAAAATGCATCGACTCCTGCTTTGAGGGATGAAAGATCATTTTCCTTCTTAACCCTTTCGGCTCCGTGATCTGCGAACAATCGAGGTATAGTAGTGCTAATATTAGTCGCGTGGCGTTTTTAATTGATTACGTGGCCTAGATGTGAGCGGTCGGATGGATTGTGTGTGCACTTTGGTGTTCCTTTGCAGGGCTTTTAGCGCCTTTCAGCAATGCCCTTATTTTGGCGAAAACGACGCTTTTTAAAGAGGCTGCTCGCGACCAATAAATCCTGATTGTGTTGCACGGGGGAAAGTAACACGGACCGGGAGATATTGTGATCTTGACGCAAAGATGCGGAACTCCAGTGTGTATTTTTTTTTTTTGTGAATGAAATTTACTACAGACGGTGCAGGCTATGTGATAGTAAAGTACACTCCCCCTTGACTGCATGTTCCCTGCAGAATAGACCAATAATACCAGCAGCAGCGGAATAGACAGTTTGTCCTCTCGCCTTTTAAAGTATTTCTCCACTGGTGTTTGTTATTGATGAGTATTGTGTTGACTAGCAGACTAGCTCTACAGGCACAAACAGTCGGACTGTTGCCATTTATGTTCTGTGATCCTGTATGGAGAGGTTCCTGGAGGAGGTCAGAGGTCAGCTGGCATCCCTGGAGCAGGTAGGGATTCGGGTGTCTTTGCTCAAGGACACTTCAGCAGGGTGGAGGCCTTTTGGGTTGCTGCACATTTAAGGCGCGTTCACACCGAGCATGTCTTGGGTTCGTTTGGGCAGGTGAGAACGATGCCAAACAGGTTTTGGTCCTCTGCGGTTTGTTAGGAGTGAGGAAATGACCCCAAAACGCAAGGTCTATGTCAGTTACTCATGTTTGGAAAGCCTGGCGTGAGTCAAGATGAGTTGAAGTGCCTCCTCAGTATATGGGCCGAGGGTTAGGGTTCCCAAATACCTCGACACAATGAAGTTATGGCATCATGCGTAGCTAAAGTTACCGGGCCTGGTATCAGATGTGCTCCTCTACCCTGGAGGGATGACGTGTTACCAAAACCGTTCAATAAACCAGCTACATGTGAGTCCATGTGACTTTTTGTTTACGAGCCCTACAAAGTAAACATTGTAAAGTAAACATTGGTGTTAGAGCTAGAAGATCGTGATGACTTTGGCTGTCTCACATGAAAACCAGCCGACACTCTAACGCTGGTGGACTGTGATGAGACAGGTCGTCTGTCGTATCAGCAGGTGTCCAACCGCTGGTCGCTCCTTCAGTTTGGCTGTTAAAGTGGTGAAAGCTAGTTTGCCGCTCTCACCTGTACTGATACTAACCCGTTTGCCACGTCTGTCCGACCCCCCAGCAGAAGATGATGCGCCAGGTGACAAACAGTGACTTCTGCATGAGCAGCAGACCGTCGTGCCTGGCGGAGGACGGCCATCACCCCACCAGCCACTTCGACCTGTGCGCCTCCCAGTCCAACAAGTTCTACCCGCCCCCTCCTCCGCCGTCCCTCCAGATGACGCTGGGCCCCATGGCCTTACCCGCCCAGAGCCCGCACAAACCCATGGCGTGCCAGAGACAGGAAGCGCTCGGGGGCGACTCCTGCCCGCCCGGAAACTTACCGGGGATTAAAAACACTGATCAGCCGCCGGAGGACCCCAAGAAGAAGAAGGTCGTCGGGAAGACGGGGAGGCGCGGGAGGCCGGCGGGAACCACCAAGCTAGCCGGCTACAGAACCAGCACGGGGCGGCCCCTCGGCACCACCAGGGCCGCCGGGTTCAAGACCAGCCCGGGGAGGCCGCTGGGCACGACCAAGGCTGCGGGGTACAAGGTCAGCCCGGGGAGGCCCCCCGGCAGCATCAAGGGCCTCTCTCGCCTCAACAAACTGGCTTACGGCACCTGCAGCGCCGCGGCGTTCCCCTACCCGCTACCACACAAAGACATCCTCTGTGAACCTTCGTGCAAAGAGAAGGCGGCTAACGAGTAACGTCCACGACTCTGTTTCCCTCCGTCGGTGGAAGGAGAGACGCAGGGTTCAGGTTGCTGTCAGATATCGGGATGACGGGAATCTGTCTATCTGCCGCGAGGACGAGGAGATATGGATTTTCTATTACTGGTGTTGGTGTTATCTGTGTGCCTGCCACCTGATACTGTACTGTCAGGGTTTCAATACTACTATAGGAGATGTATAGTTATGAGAGGTTTCAGTCCAAAATGATGGTACCAGATGATCCAGTCATCTTAGACGTTACTGTTTTGTGGCCAGCAGTTTTTAACTCACTCTTAAATGTGATAATAGTTTTAAAGGTGCTACTAGTAGCATTTTAACACCAATAACCATCACCACATAAAGTAAACACACGAGACATCTACGCTGTGTTTTACAGTGTTTACCACCAGGTGAGATTTCATGGGAAATCTGCTGGACTGTGAAAGTAATACACGCTGCGTCGTTTCAGCTTCACGTTAGCTTACCTCGTTGGCACGCTCAGGCGGTTATCCTATCGGCTCTTCTTCTTCTTGCTTTTCAAAACAAACATGCCGAGCGATGCCAGGAGGAGAAACGGGGACAGTAGCATTGTCCTCTTTGAAAACGGGAAGCAACAGGGTTCATGGGAAACACAAAAAGGTACATGTAGCACCTTTAGGTGTCACGTTTCTAAAACAGTGGACATCTCATTCTGGATTGAAGCTCTTCATATTCAAGGTGTGTAACTGACTCCATGCCCAGTACCACCACAGGTTTCTGTCAGCCATTGAGCGGCTCCACGGGAGCAGTTGGGGGTTAAGTGCCTTGCTCAAGGTCAAAGGTAGCTGTTGAGGGAGGGGAGAGCGCCTCTCACTCACTTTCCCCACAGTTTTTCTGAGCCGGTCTGGAGATTCAACCCGGCAACCCTCCAGTCGCCAGCCAGCCCCTCCACCTCTGGGATAACGCCACCCAGACATTGAAAGGTTAATCTGACACTCCAGACTCTTGCTAGTATAATCTCTTATTGTTCCTCTCTTGTCTCAGTTGTCTACAGTAGTATTTGCATGCAGATGTCATCAAAACAACTGAGTCATGACAACATGTTGTGAAGTAAAACTAAATGTAGTTTGAATCCAAACCCAACAATGATTTAGAGTAGAAAACTTGAAATGCACATCGGCAGAAACTCGGTTCACCTCTGTCACCAGAGGGGTGTTCCACGAAGCGAGCTTACCACTTATCCAGGCTTATTTCGCTTAGTCTGGCTCATTTTCAGGTTTATTCGGTTCCACAAAGCAAGCTCAGCATAGTTCAAGCCAAGTTGCTGTGGCAACTTATGCTTCCAAACTAGCCTCGGGGCAGGCTAGATATCAGGCTGAACCACAGTTGAAGCTTAATCGGTACTCCTGTAACACTGATCCGACTGAAACGCAATGATTTTCAAACAAGGTTCCGCCATCCTAATGTTCAACACTATTACCCTAGACCTACACTATCAGACATAAAATGTAACATTAATAGAAAATAAAAAATATAAAATGATGTAGGCTGTATCGGGGATACAGTCACGGTTCAGAGTGTTGCTAGGCAACCCCATTTAACCATGAGTGTCCAGCGAGACCTCAAGTGCCGTATTGCTTTTAGAAAACGGTTACAACTTATAGAAATAATTATTTGATGACACAATATTATTTTATTTTCTAAATTATTTTTATTTAACAAATTAATTGAAATAATAAAGTATCTTGAATATCTTGAATATATGTCAAGATGTTTCCACGGTTGCTAGGAGACGCATTCACTGTTTCTGTATGGGATTTACAGTCACTGTAGAACACGCTTTCAACCGATCAATTTCCAGGATGGAAACAACCGATTTCATAAAAATATAATAAAAGTAAGAACCAGCCTGAACAGCTCAGTCAGTAGAGCATGAGACTCTCAGTCTTAAGGTTGTGAGTTCGATCCCCATATAGGATCCAGTACAGTACGATGATTGTAGCGTATTAAGATGAAACCTTACGTACAGCCTTTACTACATCATTTATGGCGATAGATAGTACATTTACAGTCTTGAGCTTTCATATATGGCATGGTTTCATTTATAATATTTTTAGCTTTTCAGTTCTTTAATATTGTTGGAACACATGATATTAATAAGGTCTATACAATTTGTTCATTTTTAATTCAACACTTACTTACGCATTCAATCTAGCAGCAATTCGTTGCCAATCTTTCTCTCTCCCTTTATTTATGGAAATCGTATTTCCCTTTTCATTGTAATATGGCTGAATTCTCCATAGACCTCCACTAAAAGTCGCTGTTCAGTGGCCGTGAACATTGCGGCTTTGTCTTTACCGTCATTTTTCGCCATGATGAATTGATCAGATCCATGATCGACCTCTCGGGCTGCTTAAATAAACTGTGTATAAATGTGCACGCGCAATTATCTGGATTGCTTGAGGTTTAGCCAGATCACGGTAGCTTGACTTGGGCTTCGTGGAACCGCTTTAGCCCCGATTGATTTGTTAGGTTAACTCAAACCAGGCTTGCGAGGTTAATCGCCGCTTTTCTAAGCCTGCTTTGTGGAACAGCCCCCAGGTGTCCATGAGCAGGGAAACACCAGTTACCTTTAGGTGATGTCACGTGTCAGCACCCAATGACGTACTGGCGTTGCCATATGTCCCGCCTGTTTCTGCACCTACTCTGGCGCTACAGTCGGCAGTGAGTTAGTTCAAGTTGGCCAACGTGGTTGCCGGTGGTCTGAACAGAAACAGGAAGTTTGGCATTTCACTCCTGGTTGAAACGGCTTCACGTCTCTGGGCGTCGTTTAGAAAAAGTTCCTTATGGACACATTTGGTGCTTCCGATGAAATCTAAGGCAACGTCGTCATTTATGAAACAAATCCCAAATCAGTGTTATAATTGTCTTTAGTTTTTAATAATATATCAAAAACATTTTTTAGTATCAATAAAGGTATGATTACCTTGACTTTTATTTGAAATTTTGAAATTATCATTGGAATCTAGTCAAAGAACAATTTTATAAAAGAGGACATTTGCAGCCACGTGGTTTGTATGATGTACAGCAACTACATGACTTTACTTTAAAGGGGAAACCTTTCTATTTCTCCAGACACATTGTAGGAAAATGTTTCAGTATTAACTTCTGTTACCCAAAAATGATTATGCATTGATTACGTTATCCATTAAAAACACTGAGGAAGGAGGAAAGTTAACTAAGAATCTGTTTTTAGCAAAACTCAAGTACAGATGAAGAAATGTTTCCCTCCAATGTGGCAAATGCCTTAAGAAAAACAACTTTCTGAGTCCAAAATGTCGCCTAGTGCTAGTGTGTCCCGCCGTGTGTTGACCTGAGTCATGTGGCAGTGAGAAAACAAACTACTTTACATTATTGAATTGTTTCTTATCGTGCTATTTATGTGACAGGTTGTCATTCACTAGGCCTCAACATGTTACATCTATTCCTGCTCACAGGTCAATAGGTTGAAGTCAATAATCATCAATAAATCATTACTACATTGAGACATCAGATGGCCTCTACTTTGGGTGCCATGGGGTCGGATTGTGCAGGAAATCTACTGAAGTGCTTTACGGCACAAAAAACGACACAAAACTGTTCTTCCAGTGCAAACGGAGCTAAAGCCTTCAGAGTTTCTGGCAATGAGAGATGGAAGGAGCGAAAAGCTGATAGAAAAAATCACATCAGACGCGTTCATCCCTGTTCTAGGAAGCAGCAGGCATGATGGGAAATGTGGTGTTAATGACGAGAAACACACAAGGTGTGAGCTAGAGGCTGTCTCCCGTGGTTACGCTACTTATAGGTATCATTAACGGGACCGTGATATATTGGTGTTTAAAAACGCTACATGCATGTTTCATTTCGACAATCATAAAATAACGTTACACCAAATCACACTTTCAAGGAAAGTCAACCCATGTGGTACAGTTTTTTTTTTTGGTATAATTTTGATGTTGTGGCCCTGTAGAACGCTCGACTCTGATTGGAGGGGAAGCTGGACCTGTAGTGAAATGCTGAAATAACGGCTAGGCTTAAGACGAGTTTCTGTAGTGTTGGTGGTTTACTATGATTCGTCACATCACGTCATCTTTCATGTACAGTAAAAATCACATGATTGTCAAATGTTTTGATTCAAAAATATCCGGCAGAAGGTTCATGTGCTTTCGCCGTTTGCCACGCGTCATTCATGCAGTTTATGAGGCGATCCGGCAAATCAGTTTGTACAAAATGTTAAGCTAGATGAACATTTATCCAGTACGAAACGCCCTGCGAGTTAAAACGCTGAAATCGAGGATGAATAACGTCACTGCTTCACCGAGTTGTTCTCTCACCCACGTGAACAACGCAACAGTAGCATAACCGACAAAACGAGAAATTGCTGTTAAATTTGGGTGCAATAATCTGTCGTACGTATTGTACTATGTGGTAACTTTGATACTATGGATTTTTAATATTGTTGTATTTTGATACTCGTGTACAAGGCCTTCTATCACTTGGTTTGTTGATAATGTGTGTATTCACAGAGGTTACCGAATTGTCACGTAAAAAACACGTTATCCTGCTGTACCAAAGAATTTGACGTTTTCTACTTATAAGCTATAAGATGTCTGTGCTAGAGTGTATTTGATAACACATCAGAACATCTGACAAAATATCGAAACTCATAACCTATATGTAACTTAAAAAGCACTTGGTGACCACTACCTAATGAAAGATGCTACTATTATCCGTACACTAATATAAAAAAAACTTTTGAAATTGTCACCTGTACAGCTCTCACCCTGCAGATGTATGTGTGTAATAGGAAAATAACATTAAAATTGCAATTTCTTGAATGCATTGTAAATTGCTATATAGTTGCAATGTAAACTTCCTTCCTCAAACCATCATTTTTATATTCAGCTGTTGCTCTACTTTGCGCTACAATACCTTTTTTTTATTTTTTATTTCTAATAATGCCTCTGTAGCCTTCTTTGATATTTAACTGATAATTGTTCTCATTGTAAACATGATGGCGGTTGCGGCTGGCAGGATGCTTGTAACACATCGTGATGTTTGGTTTAAAGTATTCATGTTTGAATGAAAATGAATTATGTTTCGTTGTTCACCTGCGGCGTTTTTTAGGCTGCAGATGTGCACGGTGAGGCGGGGCTACGGGGGGAAAACACACCAGCAGGATGCACACTCCCTGCAAACCAAATGTTAACATCTATTTTGTACTTTGGTTAGCCTGTCACTGTAAAAAATTGTGAAAATCAATACGTTTTCTATTGATTTAAAGCATAAAAAGTGACTGGCAGTATCACTAGCATGTGGCCCATGTGTATCTACCCCACCATGTAGCCTTAGACTTCAAATCCTTTATATTAAGTGTAACGACAAGGTGTAAGGACTTCAAAACTGTTTCTGAATGAATTTTCTTTTTGTCAGTTTGTTTTCTCAATGTAAGGTGTTGGGTTGGTTGCCCTGAGATTTTGGATGTTGACCCACCAAGTAGGATATGTATCTGTGGTCACTGGTGTCATGTGTGGCCCAGAGAAAGGAAAGTTATACATTAAGGTAATGATAATGATGTATGGGCTATCCCAAATAGCCTCAAATACAATGGAATTATTGACATGCATGTACTTTTTTTGCAATAATGTATGGCGTCAAATCAATGCAGATGAAAGGTGCAGGAATTAATAGTTTGTGTGTTATGTAATATTTTCTTTCTCTCACCCACTTCCACTTTCACCCTCGTCCACCACACTCTACCTGTGAGTGTTTTTAGGGAGATGTGAAGCCCAGTTAAATAACAGTGTAATCAGCTAGGCCTATAAAGCATTGTATATCCCCCGTTTTATTCTTGCATGATTGTTGTGGAATGTTATAAAGTTGTGTAATAAATGTGAAAGTAAGACATTTTCTTGAAGTGAGCGTTTTCTTCCGTAAGAACCTCAAGTCCATGACATTTTGTTGAGGCTTTTATCCAAAGCACCTTGTATGTATTAAGAAAATGAGTGAGGGACATGCACAGTCATGTTGGGATGACTGACAGCTTAAACAGACAAGGGCATTGTTGCACCAGAAATTGTTTTTAGGGTGTGGCAAGGAGAAGTAGAGTATCTATCTATCTATCATTCTATCTATCTATCTGCATTTGTCTTAACTGTCTTTCCTGTGTAGCACCTTTAAAACTATTTCCCTGAGTGTGGAACTGTAGCTGTCTGTAGATGAGCATTAAAATGCCTTACAACATGCTTCATTTGGGTCGAATTTCCACACAGGCAAAACTTTGTTCAATATTTCACATCATATGCATATGCTGCTCAGTGTGGAGGAATATTTAAGACTAAATTAAATAATTTTAAATCTTATTTCATGTTGCAGGTAGTGTCATTGAATAATTGATTACATCATTAATTACATAAATACATACATGTTGTGCCATACAATGTATTATTTATGATCACATTTCATTTAATTATTATTTATTTATTGTCACATTACACATATTTAATTATTTATATATGTATTTATTTATTTTATTTAGTCCTCTATAGGGCGGGCTCAGACATCACTGACCAGATCCCTTCAATACATTTTAATGGGACTTGGTGGGATTTGAGGATGTAAAGTGGACTCTTCATCTGAATACTTTTATTACTTTTACATTTTATGATATATTTATATATTTTATTTTATACTGGTATTTAAGTCCAGTCCTATACGTTTAAAAGAGCATATACATCGTCTTCCAATCCCTGTATCCAAAAATACAGTGGGTGCAATTTAAAAAATGTATAGTCCAATTTTACAATGTAGGCAAGTCAAAGGAGAACGTCCAGTATACTGTACACCGCTATTCCGTTACAATCCAACCCGGAAGTAGTTTAGTGGTGCGCATTGCTACGTTTTCCGACGCAGTTGGGCAATATTAGTTCCTATGATGAAAAGAAAGAATGATTTCTTAGCTTCAGATGACGCGATAACCCATCATATTTGTATTTACACTTTGAAAATATGACGGGAATTTCAAGTAAACTCCATATTACGTTTGTTTTATTATTTATTTTGTATTTTTGTGATAGTTTGAGCTTTTCGTCAGTGACAGCGCAAGGTAAGAGACTGACAGCCCCTTGCTAGCTAAACAGTGCTAAACAGTGAACAGATACCTTAGTTAGCTAATGCTACCCAGTTAATGCAGTTAATGTCAACAAGCTAGCTATCTACCCAATATTGTGTTTAATTTTGTTGACCACTTAGACCAGCTGTCAGCTCAGTAAACGGGTCCTTGTGTAACGTTCAGGGTTACTACGGTCATGGGGAACCTTGCAAAGTAATGGAATTAAAAAATAAAATTTGTTTCCCAGACCTGAAAAGTCGTGTGTGGATACATCGTGTCAGTCGCCCCAGACTGTTAATTTAACCAGGATTAGCTTTGTTAACGTTACACAAATGTCAAGTAGCCTTCACATGAAAGCCTTCAGATTATTTCCCAAAATACAAACCAAATCAAATTTCCAAGCTAACACGTGTAATGCAAAGGGCACTGGTCTGGTGGTGTTACTGTCATGGCTGTTGATGCAAGTTAGTTTTTCAGTTAACAAACAAGGAACTGCCTAGCCCTACAGAACCCTTTGGGAGAGACCAGCATTTTGGCTTAGGCTGGTGTTAATTTCCCACCCTGCCCAATTGTTGTTGCCTCTCCCTTTACCAAAAGAGATTCCCAAAGAGTCCTGTATCATGGCTTGGCACTACCTTGAGAGTAACGTCTTAATCTACAGAGCCCGATGACATCTTTTCACAGAGAATGACGAGCTACCGGAGTTCAAGTTGTCAGAGGATGTGGTCTCCGACCTGGAGAACACCCCCAAATTTGTGGAGACAGAGGACCTCAAGTCTCAACCAAAGAGGCAGTTCAAGACAGCTGAGATTGCAGACGCGGTGATGGGGACTGAAACTCCCATCGATCCATCCGATATCGAATCCCTCTTCCCCAAAAATGTGAAAGACTTCCAGACAGGTTTCTCACCGCCTTGTGATGAGAACGATGCGCAGTGTGGTTCGCCGGCTCTGTCTACTGACGGAGCGTCACTGGAGGAGAAGAACATAGAACCATCAGAGAAGGTCATCTACCAGAAGCACTATTACAAGGAGATGTTAGATATTACCTACCTACAACTTAATGGGCAGGGTGGGGAATTAACACGGTGGATTTTTTCCACGTTGTCATCCGAAATCACAATGGTACAGTTTATATTGAAATGCATTGATTAGTCAAATACTCCCCCCTCCTTGGTTTCTGCTCCTAGGTTACTTTGACCATGGTACATGTGGACGTCATGGCAGCCGAGGAGCAAAACTCAACAGAGACGGCCAAGACATACAAGGTCACCTGTGATAGGAGGAACATCACAGGGATGGACAACTTCACCGTGCAAGTCCTCAACGCTTCTCAGGTATTCATTCTGTCCTGTGAGGTTCGACGGGTAGATCTCGGTCCTGTACAGCTTCGTGCTTAAAGGATGGCATTAACACTGCCAGGGTTAGGGAGTTGGTTCCCACTGAAAAGCCATCAAATGGCCTCTAACCTTTTCTACTATCCTGTCTCAGTAAACAGTTGTACTACAGGTAGCTTCAGCCAGGCAAGCTGCTTCATCAAAAACATGTTCTGACTGTGCTGGAAAGTTAAAATAAGAAGATAAGATACGTATGAATGAAGTTATGAAAATGTGTTGGTTACTAGTAGAACTACTTAAGATGAAGAAAGAAATTAAAATATCTACAATATGAGAATATATGGAAAAACCTGAAATATGTGCAGTATGGAATAAGTTATAGAAACATTAATATATATGTAATATAGAAGAAATGGTTTCTTTGCTTGCTCATGTGCTACTTGGCCTCCATCCTGCTGTCTTGTTTTCAGACAGTACAAATGCATTAACTGTTTTACAAAAGCCATAATACCTACGAAGATGTTTGATTAGTTGTATTCAAGTGATGCCAGTGGTACTCGCCTGTGGCTTGTACTTCGTCACATCATTGTTGTACCCACAATTACAGTAAAGAGCGGCTTCTTGGGTATTATTGCTACCATAAAACATGCTAAAGGAGTGGACTGCCCATTCTGTTCCCCAGGACCTGATGGAGTTCCTGAATGCCAACAGTACAGAGTGCTCCGTGGTGTTGTTCTTCACCACCTGGTGCCAGTTTTCAGCCAGCCTGGCCCCTCACTTCAACGCCCTGCCCCGGGTCTTTCCCAGTATGCACTTCCTGGCGCTGGACGCCTCTCAGCACAGCAGGTGACGTGCCACTAAGACTATTTTAGCAAATATATTTTCTTTTAAAAGATTATTTTTTTGGGCATTTCGCCTTCATTAGATATTTCAAAGTTGAGAGAGACAGGGAAGATTGGGAGAGAGAGAGAGAGAGGAGGGTGACATGCGACGAGGGTTTGAATGGTATGGGCCCATCTGAAACACGCCCTGGATGAAACTCTGTCCGCTTCAGAGGGGCATTGAATAATTTAGGACTGTTATCCATCAAGGAGACGTTGACAGGTCTGTGGCCTGTAAAACAAAAGCCACATTTTCACAATAGATGAAGCTAATCAGAGCAGAGATCCCTCAGAAGTGTGCAGTGAAGGAGTCACAGTGCAAACTAATGCTGCTTTGTCATCTGTGTTTTTGGCTTGAGAATGAAATGTGTTAGCTTGCTAGTGCTCGCTTGGAGCACCATCCATTATTGAACAGTTGAAAATAACAAACATGTAATTGTTGAGTTGTTGGTATTGATCAACAACCCTATCAACCCCCACAGTCATGGTCATTTTGTGGTATGGGGCAATAACAATTTGACCTAATGCACCTTTAATTTAACCCAAAGATATTTGTACTTTTAGACTTTAGATTTTAGATGGTTACACTTGACAACACGCTATGCTATGCAACAACGCCTGCTATGATGCAGTCAGTAACCCTTGTGTTCTCTCTGGCTCTGCCACCAGTCTCTCCACAAGGTTTGGCACCGTGGCGGTGCCCAACATCCTGCTGTTCCAGGGGGTCAAACCCATGGCCCGGTTCAACCACACGGACAGGACCCTGGAGATGCTCACCTCCTTCATAGCAAACCAGACAGGTATAGAGAGAGGAGAAATAACGGACCTTATGTTTGGTCCTGCAAGGAAGTGAGCAGAACCTGCAACATAAAGTACCGGCAAGATGGTCAAGCGGTGATGGAGATATTTATTGCTGCCCCGCTTTGTGACGGGTGTATTTTACAGCTTTAAAATCTGTTGTGACGGTCAACAAAGCTAAGCGAGGAGGCCATATTTCATGACAAACTGTTTGTGTTTGTCCTCCAGGGTTTGAAGCGACCCCCGATAGAAACGTAACGGAGGCCGACCGTCAGGGGCCCCTACCCAGCGTCCCCATCAAGAGCATCGACTGGCTGCTGGTCTTCTCCATTCTCTTCATCACCGGTTTCACTTTCTACGCCATCCTCCGGACAGACAGCATCCGCTGGCTCATACCGGGACATGAGCACGAGCACCAGGACTGAGCTCACAGAAACTTTAAGTGTTTTGGCTGTAAATAATTATTTGATAAATGAATTAGTTTGCCGTTAAAACTAACTGATGTTTATTTGCTTTTATTTGTTTCAAGTGTTGATGATGAAAAGATGATTAAATAAATTGAATGGGTGGATAACACGGTTGCTTGTACTTTTATCCAAATGTAACTGATTTTTGTTCATGTTGGTAGTTGTATTATATTGGAATGGATAGTTTAGAAACTACAGACCTCCAAACCCAAGTCCTGCCTTTTTTCCTGACCGGTATCAGGCAGACAGTCATTTAGTCTTCATTTAAAAAAACCCAGTTCCTCTTGAATGCAAAAGCTTTATTCAACAACGGAACCGTTTTGACTGACAAATAACAACGGAATGAGCCGTGGTCTGTTTTCAAACTTGAGATAAAACAACCAAAACATCTGAATCACTGATGTAACACACTTGAATGGGCGCAAATTTATATCCAAACCTTATCCAACAAAATGTTATGAATGATATGAGTTTCCCCTGCAGGACATTTCCATCAGGCAGTATCCTGAACAGCTGACTGGCGTGACAGGAGAGCGGAGAGACAGGAAGCCAAGCCAGCGTCCGGGGCAGGGAGGCCGGCCGACAAGCGCTGGTATGAACGGGTTAATGTTCACTCTGAGGACGGGCAGCCTGTGGCCGTGTCGTCTCGCCAGGCTGAGCAGTCCGTTGCTGCCTCCCGTTTCTAGGACTTCATCTAAAATGGTGAGTGCAGACGGTTCCTGGGCGGAGAGACGTTGAGTATTAGAAGCATTAAATTCAGCGTTGACACCGCACGAGGGTCCATGTGAGCGATCAACTGCAACACAACTTTATGACGCTGTTAGTTAACGGTCACCGTTGCCCCGATACAGTGCGGTTGTCTCGCGTGGAGAGAACGTAACTCCGTTCAAAAAAAGCTGGCAGTTTGATTTGGAGAAGGGCATATACCTGGTAGAGCATTAACGTTACTTAAGACCATCTTCAGTTCGGCATACATATAATACACCCACCAAACTGCACGTACTTCAATAAAGTTCAACCTTCAGAAAAAGGTAAGAAAGTAAGAAAGGTCTTCAGACATAATCTACGGTGTTTACCTTTTCCGATAGGCAAGGCAACATTCAACCACCAGATTTTTGAACGGATTTCGGCCTTATTTCTCCATACGAGAGACCGTCACGCACCGGGGCTACAGTAGTTACCTGTCATGTAATACCGTGACTCAGCAAGTTTCTCTCATTATGTACCTAAAAATATGTACACATCTGAAAATCACAGGAGGGATTGTAACTACGCGGCGAATCCCCTCTTATTAAATGGGTGTCTAATTTACGCCGCTCTCTGGCGCATTATTGGTGTCAGCCCGCCACCTTGCGGACACAGCACTCATAGCACTCAGGTGACAGCTACAGTAAAGAGGATACTGAAAACCCTGTTATCCCTGAGCAGTTAACATGCTTAGGATCATGGATAAATTGCTTAGCAGACCTACTTGATCCTGGCTACCAAGACACAAAACTAACCAATCAAGAGAGTTAACGTGACGCTGGCAAGGAAGTCTGAGAAAAAAAGACATCATAAAAGCAAGGAACTTAGCAGCCATGATGTCTTTGTAGACGGACAATCGCTGTGCTACCATCTAAACAATGATAACAAACACTGTGTTCACACCTAATAAGGCCTACACAGCAGGCTGATTAAAGCAAATAAACACAGGATCGTTTATTCTGTTGTAGTAACTGTGTGTGTGTGTGTGTTCATTCGTCTCAAGGCCTCAGACTCCCACTGGCTTTCCCCGGCCGACAGAGAGCAGCTGCTGATGGAGCTGAGGGCTACTGGCTGGGTGGAGGTGGCGGAGCGCGACGCCATCTACAAAGAGCTTCACTTCAAAACCTTTAATCAGGTGTGTGTGTGTGTGTGTGTGTGTGTGTGTGTGTGTGTGTGTGTGTTCTTGTACTTCTGTTCTTGTGAGAAGCAGTTTTAGTTTTAGACCTTCAGAGTGAGGACACTTTGATTCTCTGTCTGTTTATTACGCAAAGCAGACCAGAGCCTTTTATCCGATTCATCTACCTGGTAAAGAAAGGGAGAAAGATTTAAAAGAGACAGGCACACACACTAACACACACTAGGGCTGATTTTTTTTCCCCCACATTTATTAGTATAGTATATTAGTATACTGACAATATTGAAACGGTTCATTTCACTTAGAACGTCTGCTGTCAAGATATTGATGTAACTGGCAAAAAATGCAGTGAAATAATTTCTTTAAATCATCAAGATTAATAGTGTGTGTGTGTGTGTGTGTGTGTGTGTGTGTGTGAGAGAGAGAGTGTGAGATTCTCTGTTCCTTGATCTCACATGTATACATTTAGTCCATATATACAGACATGCACCCCCATACACCACAGGCTGTCTTTTCAACCAAATACGAAGTTGCTTTTATCAAATATGCTTGAAGAAAGAAAGAAAGATTTCAAAACACACACACACACACACACACACACACACACCTGCCTCAGACTTTGTAGTCGTTTCCCTTTTAGGAAATTGTATTATTGAATAGTTTCCTAGCAGGGGAGTTCGTCGGCATCTGTTCTGCTTTGGGCTTCAGGGAGCTGTTGTACGCTGACTGGAGATTTGTTTGACGGGGATCAGGATGCAGACCACCAGATGCACAGCCGGCTCTGTATCGGAAACACACAGATTCATGTGTGTTTACATGCTGATTGATTGCAGGTGTAGCAGGGTACAGGTTCCCCTCTGCTTTCTGTGGTTTTATGTGGTTCCCTGTATTTGGTTCCTACTTCCCTGGGGAAGCGCTGTTGAGTATTTAAAGGACAAATCCACCCAAAATCACTTAAACACTATAAACCGGCTTTGGGCGATGCACTCTGCATGTCTGGGCCCATTTTGTTGGTTTATTTTTCTCTGAATCAAAGAGCAAGGACTCCTGGGCTGCATTGAACATCACAGATTGATGATACATAACATTACTTTTCCCTTTAATACCTGGGTCTAATAATATTTGCAAACAAGACTTGGTGTCTATTTTAACATGCTTGGAGTACCAGATGGGTTTTATCACACCAGCAGAATTCAGATAGCGTCAGGAAACTCACGCACACTTTCCTTTGACTCTCTAAACGGGCTTCTTCACTGTACCCGTCTGGTTCTCCAGGCAGGAAAAACAAACTCTAAGAATTATTTGCAAATACTGCTTGCCCCGGTCTGGTACTACACTCCCTCCACCCTGCGTTGGGCGAAGTAAACTGCAGCATCTCAAGGCCACTTAGCGGACTTCCTCTAATCCCGTCGTTAGTTGTTTTAGCCCCTAACATGCTCTGTTTTTACACTTCCCTGTGTTTGAAGTCGGGGGGCGAGCTCTGACCTCCCCCATCTGCTCCTCCTGGCTCTAAAGCCTCTCCTCTTACCCCGACACGTCAGGCCGCATTACCCTGAAACACACCAGGCTGCCAGTTGGCAGCAATTGGGGTTTCGATCAGAATGATTTCTTTCACAAACAATCAAATTGGTTAAAATGTTTCATCTGGTTCACAAACCACTAACAACCCCATCATTCCTCCTGGTAGATGTGCTTTTCTTTCTTTTTTTGTTCTTGCCACCCTCTCTTCCCCATCTCTCTCTCTCTCTCTCTCTCTCTCTCTCTCTCTCTCTCTCTCTCTGTCTCTCTCTCTCTCTCTCTCTTGCTCTCTCTCTCTCTCTCATTCCCAGTTTAGCCCCAATGAGCTCATGTTGTTCCAATTTGACATATTGGCAACTCTCTGTCTGTGTCTGTCTCTCTCCTTTCTCGTTCTCTTTTATTCTCTCTCCAACCAGCCCCATTTCCCCATTTCTCCTGCATGCATTTTCACAAATTTTGTAACTCGTTTTTCATGGCTGTTCTTTATGACCTTTTACCAGAGGGGAACGGAGATGAGGAGCGACATGCTGGCTGAGGTCCATTCGCCACTTATCTCCGAGTGATGGGCTTGAAGAAATCAGATCCCCTGGAGTTTATAATGAGAATAACAAATCCCCTGTCTGCGAGGTGGCACACTTCCCGTTCTGGTCTGTAGGGGGTGCTAGAGCTGTACCCATGGCTGTGCAGAAACCACAGTGGCAAACCGGAGTGGAGCTGAGCACACATGGCCTCATGCTACTCGTAGCCGCCAATTAACTAAAAGAGAACATGACAGCTGGACTCGCTTTTTCAAGTTTATTTTTCTTTGATTACGGCAAGTGGAAAGTGTTGTGATGCCGCTGTAACCGTCTTGGTAATTTATCTGTGGCATGCGGGTATACAGTGTGTTGTCATTGGCAGTAGTCTGAGAACCAAATGTGAGTTATTTTCCTCGTCAAGTCCAGTAATATCTAATCGGGTTTGAGAGGTGAAATCCTCTTTCTGGAGTCGCTTTAGCTGATGAGAATCCAAGCAATCATATGTGGAAACATCCGTGTGTTAGAGGCCTTTTTCTTTCTTTTATACTGTAAATTTTGGTTGGAATTGTGCGTGTTTTTAAGTTGCAGTCATTGATACGTTGGATTCAAAAATCATTGATGTTGTTTATGCATCAAGCTTTATGTTATGCATGTTTACAGATGACCATCTGCTTTACATTTCGGTGGATGAAGGAGAAAGATTCATGTGACACAAGTGAAATGGCCAGACTTAAGGCACAGTATGTATAGGGGAGGTGAGCTGGTTTGTTATGTTAGGTTGACAACGATGGCATTCCTTCCCCACAAACATTCATTCATCCAGCAACAGGGAAGAAAATCCACTCATAAGCTGCATTCAGTATGAAAAAAATTATCCGATTCAACATTTGTCTGGCGGTTATTCTCTCACAACGTGAACAAACCTTCCCTTCACTGAGGGAGGAGTGAGATATTTACTTTCACCCAGGTAAACATCAGCGTTCAAAGTTCACTAGCCTGTTTGTTCCTTGGTTAACCAGACGAGGCAGGAGGACCGTTGGTGAAGAGTTGAATGATTAGTTGTCTAGATGCTCGTAGGTGACATCAGGGTCACCCGGTCAACTCACTTGTCCCATTCAGCTAATTGATGGTTCTTGGTCCTGGTCCTCGAGGGCCACAGCCCTGCTGGTTTCCTATCCTACCAGGTAGATGATAGTATTCACCTTTCAGGTAGAAATCATCCCCGATTACATGGCTGGAGTGAAAACCAGCAGGGCCGTGGTACCGAAGGACCAGGATGGAGAACCACTGAGCTGGTTAACTTAGTTAAGATAGAGTTAGGAGTCATCCTAGGTGCAATAGAGTAGTAAGGGCTCCACTATCACAGTAAACTCCTGGTGTACAGCTGACATGGCTACCATAGACTTCTAACGTTATCATGGAAATAAGTAAAGGTGAAATGTGTGACTCAAACAACAACTAGCATCTATCACTATCTCGGCCTCGTGCATCAAACTAACTTACATTTCCATGACGTGATCAAACCTGAATGACATCATTCAGTATTGATCGACTGGGAATATCCATCCTCTCCGCTGTGTGCTGCTCACAAGGGGTTACAGGTGTAGTACTGTTTGTCACTCCTTGTAACCTTTCAGTAATTTGACTGTACATGTCATGTCACATGTCACATGAATACGATGAAGAAAAGGATTCAGTACATTTTGTTGTCCTGACTGAAATTCAGCCCAACAAGCATTTAACACATGGCAGCATGCAGAAGCTCAACATCAACTCAAACAAGCACAACATTTTTATTATGTTACAGTAAATATGAATCTATCTATGTTCATCAACAGCTGTGGAACTGTTTTTAACAGATATCAGAAAGATATCAGTCATAAAGATAATTGTTAAAGACAAAACAATGCAGGTAGCAGCTACAGACGACTACCGACGTCTCATGTTGGAGTGTCGGTCACCTGGTTTGGATGGGATCCATTTAACGTTAAAATGTTTGCTGGGAGAAAACAGTACACACACACGAATGAGTCACATAGCAAGCAGAGTTTACAATTAACAGCACTCGCACAGAAAACACAACGATGACACAAACCTACAGCCAACACCACGGCCAAGCTGCGGTTCACCGCAGAGTAAGAAGGTGTTTTTTTATTCAGCTTCTGGACTTCAGCTCCAGTTTTAAGACCCGGGCAGCCGCCGCGCCTCCCGAGGAGAACAGGCCGTGTAAGTGGTCTGTTCAGACGGTTACCTCCGCTCCCTCAGGTCCCTCCTAGGAGGCTGATCCCCCTTTTTAGATTCTGTCGGGGCTCCCTCTCCAAATCTCCTCCCAAGCCTCCCCCTCTCGTTATGGGCCTCGCTCTGCTTGTGTTGAATAAGTTGTCCTACAACTAAAACTGAGCCCCCTGGATAAACCAGCCTCTCAAGGCCATCTCCCTTCTACTGCACACACACCACACGCACACGCACACACACACACACACACAGTATGCACTTGGGTTAGACCCATATATCGGGCCAATATTGATTCAGTAACAGCTACATAAAAAGTGTAACCTGCAGTGAAATTTTATTTTCTATTCACATTTTATTTATTGAATTGTTTAATTCACATTTTTGTAAATTAATTTGTCATTTGAAGGTGGAGTTTCTGCTACCATTGAATAGGTGTGTGTGGCGGGGGGGGGAGGCCTTCAGGAGCTGCTAACCCACCGACAAGAATCTGATCAGTCTGGGTTTCAGGAGGTTTTGTGTCCAAGAAGGTCTAAATGCTGTCTCAGAGGTTTTTGCATCCTGCCAAAAATAAACGTCTGAGGGAAACACTGAATACTTGTCATTTTTTGGCATGGAAACAATCAGATGGGCGCGTCCCGCTGGCTCGGTTCGCTGAGGCGCATACCATGTACTGATGTGCAGGGTTTGAATCTGGCCTGGGACCTTTGTCGCATGCCCCCCCCCCCCCCCCCCCCCCCCCTCCCTCCTCTCTGTACTATAAACTATCAAACACCAAGGAAAAGGAAGGAAAGGGAATACATTGAAGATTGGCACAAAATATCAGCTATCTGTTACGTCAGTCTATAAATGATCAGTATCTGTATCAGCCTTCAAAATCCATATCACTCAAACCCTAGTATGCACGCACACACACACACACACACCTACACACACACTCACACCGTATCCTTTACTGAGAGTAAGCGGCCGGTTAATCGGCTCAGCGGTGTTCAGTTCCCACCTCCCGTCTCCAACGTGGAACTTTCCCTGGGAACTCGGAGGCGTCCCGCATTGATCTCATCTCGTGAAAAATGGCCGGAGGGGAGCCGCGAGGTGTGGCGCCCAAGCGGAGGTGGTTAGATAATCTGGCTATCAGTCTTGGGGTAAGCCAAGATGGCCCTGACGTCTGCTGCCTTTTGACGAGCCCAATGTCTTTTTAAGCCCCGGCTGGTAACCCTGCAGTTAATGAAGGGTTTTGCGTAAGTCGGCCTTAACGCCGCGCTTGAGCATTACATGACGCTCCTTACACAAATAGGAGTTGACGTTTGTGAGCGTTTGTTCCACGTGACGTCGGTTACTTCGTGCCTGTTCACGGCGTGGTACAGCGTGCCGCTACCTTTCCGCCAGAGTATCAAAGTTCTTCTCGGCGCGTTTCAACGTCGAGGGTGTCGAGTTGAGACGATGAACGCCGGCGGCGTTAACACACGGCCCCGCAAAATCTCTCTCAACTGCATGAAAGAGCTTCGGCGTTTGGCAGCTTTCTGTGAAAATGATTCGATATTTTTGCTTTAAGTTACACGTCGACTTCGGCGGGGGAACCGTCTCCCTGGCCAACTGGAAGCGCCGTTTGGGTGAAAGAAGAGAAATGAGACATAAGAGGTGTGGTCGTCATCATCATCACCGCCACCGCCGTGCAATTCGCAGCGTTCTTGCCTTTCACTGGAGGAGCGGCGAAGGTTTTCCAGGGGCCTGACGCTGATGCTGGTGATGATGGGGCTCGCGGGATAATCACCGGGTAGTCATGGCGGCGTGTAATGTAGGAGAGCGGTTGCAGAAAGAGTGTGTGTGTGTCTGTGTGTGTGTGTAGGTGCGTACTTGTGTGTATGCTGAGGAGGTGTACATTCGTGTGTGTGTGTGTGTGTGTGTGTGTGTGTGTGTGTGTGTGTGTGTCAGAGGCTAGTAAGAGTAGGCACAATCTGCATGCACTTAGTCCTGGCAAGGCAGAGCAGGCGTCCCTAAGCCCCTGGACTGCACGGCGGTGGAAAACCGATCTGTAAATAACAGACACATGTGTTTGAAACTGAGGCCTGTGTTCCAGCCCACGGCCGCAACGAGAGGGAGAACTCCGCTCCGCTCCGACGTCAAATTGTCTCATCCAGTGTTATATGACAATCATTCCGTAATAGCACCAAAATGGCCCCCTCCAAAAAAGCGGTGCGCGGGGGAAAGGGGGCATAGCGGGGGTCCGCCGTCGGGTGTTTCTGATTATTTGAGATGGGGGTCTGCAGAATGTCACGTCAAATTATCTGACTCTGACAGCTACAGCTTGTTGGGCCAGAGAACGGCTGGCTGGCTGGCTGGCTGGCTGGCTGGCTGGCTGGCTGGCCTGGGCTGGCTGGCTGGCTGGCTGGCTGGTGGCTGGCTGGCTGGCTGGCTGGCTGGCTGGCCTGGTGGCTGGAGAAGTGTGGCCCATACAATACAACAGGGTAAACAAAGCGGTCTGAGAGGGAGAGTCCTTGACCTCTGTTGACACGAGGCCTCAGTTTGCAGTCGAGGGTGGCTTTTATTTTCCCGTCTGGCCCAAGTGGAGGGTGTTGAGTTGACCTGCGGGTGACAGGCAGGTACAGCCCCACCACTCCACCAGTATTGTGTCCTGCTACTCTCCTTACTGCCCCCAAGGGACCGCCTCCCTCCAGAGTCTGTTGATGTAGGACACGATATTTCAGGTCTTTTCAGGATTTCAGGTTTTTTTTGGACATACAACTCCGATTCGTTTCTAATAGGAGATTACCGCTTTCCTGCTTTTTTTTTTTTTTTTCCCCCACCCATTTTTTTTTCTGTTCCCGAGCAAATCCCCGAGCCGCGGAGCATGTTTCTCAGGGTTCGGATTCCATATAGGTTGAACTCGTCTTCTGTTTCACATTCCAGTCTCCGTAGTTTGTTTACACGTCTCTGAGGTCTGAGCGGTGACACGTCGTTGGGAGGGTTCATACGTTGGTGAATGTGACACAAGAAAACAGTGTGTCCCGCAATTTCTGAGCCCAGCGTAACGAGTGGGGGTCGGGTCACTGTCAAGTCGATCCAAAATGAAAATAAAAAATCAAAACTGGGCTAATGGTAGATAATTTGTTCTCTATCATTTCTAATGAGTTGAAAATGTCAAACTCGACATGCCAAAAGTAGAATTTTGATTTGCACTTCCTGAATGGCTGTGACCGGGTCTAGTGAAGGCTAGTCTGGAAAAGTAAAGAAATATATTGTGCTTCAGTCCCGCTGCACGTTTTTGTGTTGCTGTGAATGTTCGGCTACAGAGGGATGTGACCCAGTTGGCATGTAGCCTTTATTAGGAACGCCGACCAAAATCTTCAAATTTAGTCAAGAAATTGAACGGGCGTTAAGTCATCTTTGACCTTTATCGGCCCCTATTGGCAACCAGTAGGAATTGCAACAACAATAGACCTTATCTCCTCCGCCACAACGCCAGCAGGTCGGGGGAGGAGATTGGGAGTGTCTTGAAATTCCAATGGGTTTTGAAAGCCAGAAATCTCAGCACCTGGCAAAGTAATCGTTGAGTCATTGGTATTGATCAATAATCCTATCAACCCCCTGCACATATGGTTATTATGTGCTATGGGGCAGTAAGAATTGTATTGCTTATTGCCCCTTTAGGGTCTAGAGGGGGGAAGCATGTGGGAAAACATGTAGGAACCCTGTCGTTACTGTTGTTCACATGAATCATTTTACCTGTCAGTCAGTTCCTCGGCAGCAGATTAGCCTGAGCTCGGCCCTGAAAGAGAGAGAGAGAGAGACAGAGAGAGAGAGAGACAGAGAGAGAGAGAGACAGAGAGAGAGAGAGAGAGGACATGTTTGGACAACACCTGACATGACAGGCTGCTTAACCATCTCCATTAGAGCCAATGAGAGCTGAGAAAAAGCAGACCGCCTCAGTCTTCAAATTGGTGCCAGTGGGGTCAAGTTGCAGGAATATGCCAATTACTTAAATTGATCGGGAGATGGTTTCCTTGATAACCAATTTGATCAAGCTGCCGATCGTGTTACACACGTCGCACTGCATGGGCACCGAACAGGAGGTCTCTGAAATTGGTTACGACGCACCGAAAAGGCTAAACGCAATTTCCTCTCGGCATTTCAGGTGGTGGACGGGCCGCAGCGCTGGGCGGTAAACAATGCCGTTTCAGTTGATTTAATTAGGCAGGGAGGAAGTATTTAGGGGCTTAATTGAGATTGCAGTGGGAAATTGCTCTGAAATAGCCCTACCTGATTTTTTTTTTCTTCACAGTGAGCATGACGAGGGATTTCACTCTCCTCTTTGTAGATAATTAGAAGAACCATAATCACTCCCTGGATGGCCTGTGATTGGAGAACTGGAAATATGAAGTGTGTGTGTGTGTGTGTGTGTGTGTGTGTGTGTGTGTGTGTGTGTGTGTGTGTGTGCGCGCACGCTTGCATGCATGGGGTTTTTCTACAGGCACAGAAATGCTGTCTTGTGTGTCTCCATGTGTCAGGTGGCAGCATTGCTCTAACCTCGTGGGTTTCAGCCGCTGAAACACCAGATTGACTGAATGTTTTACTTTTTATCTGTGATTTTATTGGTGATTCTGTGATGTGGATGATTCCTTCTGATCATCAAGTATTTATTTTATGTCTTGAGATTCAGGCAGATGTAGATTCACTTAATGGTAGAAACTTTATTCTTGTTCATTTCTTTAGAAATTCCATACAGAAGCCTTTTTATGGCAAAAGTGTTTCAGTATTGAAGAAAATGAATTGATTTTGATTGAAAGTTGAACTGTTTCTCCCTCAAACAGGCTTTTGGCTTCATGTCACGAGTGGCTCTGCAAGCAGAGAAGATGAACCATCATCCAGAATGGTTCAATGTTTATAATAAGGTAATAACTTTCTTTTGGTTCTCGCCAAAATCGCACTTTGTAGTGTCAACTGGCGGTAAAAGTTAACACTCGGTTTGGTATCCGCTACACACGCAGCGAAATCACACTTTGTAGAATCAAACAGCGTTAACATCAATACGTGTCTGAGTTGGTGCCGTATTTACAACGCTACGGTTGGTTTGATAACAAATTACACACACACCAAGATCAATCACCCCCGGATAAAGTCAGATTTTTCATGTCAAACAATCCTCGCTGGTTCTGGAGAGCTCTCCTCCGTTCCACTCGAAAGCCCGAGACACACTCCGTTAGTCAGAGCGACGAGGGGAGTTCAAAAAAAAAAAAAAAAAAGCAGTAGCCTCAAACTGTAATCCCATCGTTTTTCTTGTGAAAAGCTCTGCAAATATCTCTACCTCCCTCCCCGCCGTTACCCCCACCACCTCTCCAACACACACACACTCTCTGTACTTCACTTCAGAAATAAAGTAGTGGTTGATATGACAAACCCAGTCCCTGAAAATCTCTCAGCATTAGGCTCTAGCCACTGAGTTACTGTGCGGCGGACCCGGCCGCTCTGAGAGGAACGCCGCTCCAAATCCACTCTTTATTAAAGTGGCTGTAGGACGGTCCTGCAGGTTTCTGGGCCCCTGCAACACTTTCCACCACACACTTAAATAGAAATCCCACACTGACGGTTCCCCCTGGGCAAAACATATTCTCTATTTTATTCTATTCCTAATATTCCTAATACTTTGTGCAATATTGTACTATTCTATTCTGTCGGTTCTGTTATATTCTGTTATATTACTGTTCTAGTTCTATAATGTGATGCTATAATTCAGTTCTGTTCTCTTCACTTTGGGGTGCCATAAATACTCAGATTGGAGTTTTAGTTGTACAACATTTCTCAGAGCCAGAGCTCCTCTGGAGGCAGGAATAACCTCACTGGTTGAGTTAAGACTCAATAGATCGAGCCAAAACACTCAACCTTGTTTATAAATAAACCTGTAATCTGCTATAAATATAGCCTTGATTAGCCTTTGTCCTGAATGATCTGTATTTATTGTTTATTGATTGCCAACACTTCTCCATATTCCCCACAGGTCCAGGTTACGTTGACTACACACGACTGTGGAGGACTGTCAAAACGGGACATAAAAATGGCCAAATTTATTGACAAAGTTGCACTTACCATGTAATAGTTTTTGTCTTTAATTACAAAGTAGGATTTATTTTGTCCAGTAATCCTAATTTCCTTCCATTCATTTAAAATGTTGCTGAACTTTTTGTAGGCTTACGCGTTTGTCTCCAATAACCTGTTAAAGATGTTCTATTTTGATATCACGTTGCTGTGCGCTTATTTTGTTTACAGTATATTCCTTACAAGCTTTGTGTTAGAATAAAGAAAAGATCCTGAGGAAGTTGATCCTTTCTCTAGAACAGCCCGTAACCCAGCCTTGACTTTGGAATTACATAGAATTACTGTAACTGCAGAGAATCTTCCTCTGAGCTTCAGAATCACAATCCCACATTCCATCTCATTGTGATGTCACTGCTGTTGTCTCATTCTCACACATGGAATTACAATGGAGTGTACTTGTTTAAAACTAATAAACTCTAAAATCTGGTACTTGCCAAGGATTCGGAGGACAATTTTCCCCTTCAGTCCTCCACCAGACCACATGTCCTCCTTTTGGCCCCGGGGACTGGAGCAAAACGAGGAAGGGGTCAGAGTCAGTAGGAGTGGATTTAGTTTGATTTACGATTTAGTAAAGGATGAGTCAGATAGGGCTGCTGTGATTTCCTGACTGGAACGCCAAAGAGAAGAGAGTGTAATGAAAGCCAAATCAGTAGAACTGATTCTACATAGACACACAAACGCCCCGTCAACATCTGGTCACCAGTGTGCCTTCGAGCAAGGCACTAAACATCTCAGCTGCTCAGTGGCCACAGGAGACGTTTGTGGTTTCACTGGACGACTCCTAGACATGAGTATATAAAAGGGTGTTGCTTGTATTCAGTGAACCTTTCCTGATCAATTAAAGGTTTTTAAAAAAATCCATTGTCTTAATAATAGTATTTGTGACTCCAATATAGTTCAAATATTTTGAGTTTTAACAGAAACATAAAGTGTGAGATGTGTGAAATTGACCCTCATGAGTGACAAAAGAGCATTGAAAGTCCAAAGTAAAGCCCTCCAGAATTATTGGCACCGTCAAACATCACCAAATTAGCAAATAAAAAAAATAAAATGTAAAATAAATGTAAAAATGCAAATAACAAATATCTACAAGTATTGAGACAGCAACACACTTGTTTTGGCCTCATACTTTTATTTTGTACATGAGTATGAGGTTCATGTGCAGTCTGTCAACTTCAGTTTTATGTGTTCACACAGTTAAAGAGCGACACCCCTTTTTGTTCAGGGTGCCCAAAGAATGTGGACGGATCGAGCTTCTATTCAATAAAGTATTCACTTTTAACACGCTGTCAGAAATTCTTGCTCCGCAAAGACTTCTAGATGTCTGAAGCCCATAAGCATCATCAGACACTTGATATGTTCAGGTTCTTTCCATCCTGTCTGCATTTCATTGTTTCATCGCTGGGAGACTTCAGCTGCGACTCCTCTCGTCTCTGGGGCTGTACGCAAGATGTGGTTGGAGAAAGGATCCGAGTGATCACTGCAGCTTTGACTCATCGTGGCTCCTGTTACAGACCTTCCAGAGTTGGAGGTAAAGTAGCAGGTTTTCTCTCACAGCTATTCTTTTTTTTAAACTTAGAGGAAATTAGTAGAGATTAAAACAAAATCCTACACTTAGTCCTAATCTAGAGCATTTTAACATTCCTTTGTTCTTGCCTAAGCTGAACCATTTGAGCCATTACCCAAACCTAACCATAACCTCAACCAACTTCTTTTTGCCTTGCCTGGGGGCGAGAGGTGTAGCTAGCTACTATTGCGTGAATTTTGTATTGACAGTGTGTTGAACCCACAATAATAATAATAATAATACTTTATCAGCCCCTTTCCTCCTCCACGGGGAGGTCCGCTACAGAGCAGCACGCCTGGTGCTGCTAGGGATTCAGTGTCTTGCTCAAGGACACTTCAGCAGGGCGGTCCATGTCCATGCTGCCAAAGTCATGCTATATTTAAGTTGCAGTTGCTGGACTGTTGGTTTGATCAGAAAATGATGACTGCACCAAACACCGAAGATCAACTGTAATGGTCTCTGCTTGATCACTGAGTCTCATCTCAACTTTAAAGCAGCGCTAGCCAAGAGTTTTACATGAATCACAAAGCAGATCTTCCCTTCCTCTCTTCAGTGAGATTCCCTGCAGATTCGCCCTATTAGCCAAAAATGAAACTGGTGTCTGGTGTGTTCACTGGCAGGAACTCTTGGCGCTCTGTGCAGAGAAAGTTAGACTCACTGATGTTACACCTTCTACCTCTCTCATCCCTCTGGTACGAAGCGATCATGGACTGAGTGGGTAAACAAGAGCATCCTCTGTGCAGTTTACTGATGTCACATTATAGGACTTCTAGGCATTGAAGTTTTCATGTTCTCGCCAATTGGGGCAACTGATGTGAAAAGTTGCCTAGCGCAGCTTTAAAACGTCAAGCAGCTTTCCCATGTGGCCAGGTCAGGTGGAAAGCTGGATTACAGCTCTGTTCAAAACATTCACATCAGATTAGATCATTTGTCAAACTTCCCCATCGTCGTGCCTTTTCCCAGCGAAGGTCACCCAGGCCCACACACACGTCAGTCAAAATCAAGCGTATGACCCATTTTTGATATATATCATATTGCATAGATGATTTGTGAGTACTTGACCTGCTATCCATCTGTATCGTCAAGTCAGGACCAAAATTAGACAGTTATTGCATCTGTTGTGTGTTAAATCGTACAACATCGACCCAGACGGCCCCCCCCCCCCCCCCCCGATCTCTCCTTTCTCTCAGGAAGAAAAGTGCAAGGCTGGAAATAACACCAGACAATACAAGTCTTACTAGTATTACTGACACAAACTCTGGCTGCATGTACGTCTCTCTCGTCTCGTGTCAGGTGGACAGATGGACCGACCGGCAGCACAACCCGGACGCCAAACACGTCTTTAGCTTCACCTCAGGAGGAACCATGTAAGTCGTGTTTGGGTTTTGAATTATGAGGTGTATATATCGCTGCTTCCATTACGACGCTCCTCTCTCTGCTGGTTCAAGCCGTTGCGCTGCTGTCACTTTGCTTACAATTCACACATACAGATCATTTCTACCGTTCGCATTGATTTAAAGTCGCTCTGGGCTGCAGCATGAGCTGATTGTAATGCTAATAAGACAGCTCAGCAAAATAAAAGACTCTTGACTTTTTGCACATTTTGTTGCGCTATCAGGTTATTTATTTCAGAACACATTTATTTGGGATCTTTTGTCTGAGTTCTATGCAAAGTAATCTATTAAAGTTAAACCAAATTGTTGAAATTTATGTGGAAGTATAAAATTAAAACATTCAACCTACAAGTTGCCACATTAGCAAAAATGTGTTCAACATTTCGGATTACCGTTACATTTAGATTGTATTTAGCAATTCCAAACATTGGTTTCCTTTCAAACTCTTCCAAGTTCTCCATTGATTTCTGTAGTAAAAATGGAAAAACCCACTGAAACGTCACCTTGTGTATTTTCGATCATAATGATTGGAAATGGATGATTTATATTTTCTTTTTTACGGCTCTTTAGGAGACAGTTCTGGAATTCGCTCTTAAGTTTTGATTTGTCACTTCCTGTGGGTGGAGAAATGTACAGACTGCCTCGGTTAGGGGGGTTAAGACTTCTTCTCTGTTGCAGCCCCACTTTGTGTATTTCTAAATAATACTCTTGGCTAGTGCAGCTTTAATGACTAAGTGAGCAGGTTGGCGGTGCAGTTTCTTCAGCAGGACACATGGTTTTTGGATGGATGCACATTGGCTGTTGCAGGGATTTAACCTGTGACTTTTCATTTGCAGGATGGCCCGTCTGACTGCTGGGCCACCCTCCTCTGTTCTTTCCTCTGAGCCTGAGCTCGCCTGCGCTGTCTCGATGGGGAGCGGGGGTGGTGGTCATGAGTGACCAGACAGCAGTTTCTTCAAGGCCAAGCCGGGCCGGGCCAGGCCAGGCCAGATGTGGCCCTTCAGATAATTGGCCTCAGCTGATGGCCAGAAGCGGCAGGCGGCCAAGCCAGCCCTCCCATTAGTGAACTCCCTGGATTCAGGCTCCTTAATCCGTTTTCAGCTTCACCTACTAATTCTGCAGCGCCAGCACTCCAGTCTACACACACACAGAGAGAGGGGAGAGAGAGAGAGAGAGAGAGAGAGAGAGAGAGAGAGGAGAAAGAATGAGGAAAAGAGAAGCAGAGAAAGTGGGGAGGGAAGTTGAGGGGAGTAAATGGCAAACAGAGAGAGAAGAATGGAAAGGAAGAGCGTTGAGAATAGATGGGAGGAGAGACGGCGGAGACAGAGGGCAGCTGGGGGAGTTAACAATGCCTCTTTCTTTTTTTATATACCTTGAGATGGAAAAATAATAATTCTCCCCAGCATACATGTCGAGTGCCCCTGAGAGCGACCGAAGGAGAGAGAGAGAGAGAGAGAGCGAGAGCGATGGAGTCAGGGCTTCAGCAGCGAGCGGGAGAGAGGCTTTCTGGGTTTTTTCCAAGTCGCTGCTGTGCGTGATAGCGGCCCATATTTCTCCTCCGGTGTGTGAAGAGTAGTTTCTCTTCCCGACCATGTGGTGTGTGTGGGAGATCGGCGGTTGCAATCTGATACCGGCAAATAAAGATAACAAGGTCATAGAAAGTCAATTTCGACTTAAGTCTGGCTCGTCGAATCTCCAGGGGGGGAGAGCGCAGGCCAACGGTTAGCAAGTGGGCTCGTCTGTCGGGGGGGATCCTGGGAGTAATCACAGAACGAGCCCCGTGCCAGAAAACAACAGGGAGCTTAACATTAGCAGAGGCATTTGTATGTCAATTGATGTTTGAACAAATGCGTTTGTGTTTGTACGTCTCCCATGTGGTGCGCGAATAACTACTGGACAATCACCGACTAGCCCGTCTCGGTGAATGGAAACATATTGGTGTCGTTTTCAGTAACAAATGGCCGTTTCATGCTGTCTTCTTCCATTTGAAAGACAAGTTGTCATATTTTTCTCAGAGATGTGAGGCAGACTGGTGTGGGATGTCATGTCAATACCAGGGGTACGGTAAGATATGAGCATCAAAGAATCCCCCTAATAGACCCAATACTAAAAGTTCCATGTAACCTGTCAGAAATCAAAAAGAAGTAAGTACAGCCAGACTCGAGTTACGCAGACTCAGTCATGATGCAGGGGGAACTTTTCGAGGCAATAGAAAGAGGCAAAACTATAAAGACTAAGCCACCAGGATGCCCCAGGAAGGGGTAACACTTCCAGAGTCTTCCAGGTTATTCCTCGGTACAGAGCTGCCTGAAGGGCTTTTAAAGGAAAAATCCACTATAAATCCACCAACTGCTATAGGCGATGTACGTTGCATTTCTGGGCCCATTTTGTCGTTTGGTGCTGTATTTTTCTTATCCAGCAGATAACTGGCCAAACACAGACAACGTAACATCATGCTGAGATATTTCCAGCGCAGCTACGATGGAGTTTGATCGCAGAAAACGTCTCAAACATCAACGTCAGGTTTTGATGTCGGTCCCTCAGAATCACAGAACAAGGGCTTCTTTCTAGACCGACGATCAACAATCATACAGGGAGAAATCCATGGCAGAAGAGGAAGAGATACCAAGTTCTCCACCAAAGGTAGTCTCAGCAGACCACAATGCAATGCAACTGCAATGTGTTGTATATTTAGTAAGGGGCACAATTCTCACTTTTTCTTTACCAGAAAAACTCTTGCTCCCCTATCATTATCACTTTCTACACCTACATGTAAAACCCACATCTAAGTTCTCCCCTTTTCTCTGGGGGTTGTCGAAAGGCATTCTGGGAAATGAAGGAAATCTCTGAAGGTGAAGTAGGCGAGGCAGGTTGAGGGAAACTAGGTACACCAGAAAGTAACTCCCGGGATGCATTGAACATCACAGACTGATGCTCTCCGAGGGTGATTGTGTTTCAAAAGTAGGTGTACAATTTTCTATAATAATAATAATGAAAATAATAATGATAATATTAAACATTTAAGCATTTATTAATAATACAAATTCTACTTCTGGGATAATTATATAATAATGCATCCCTACTTTGAAGCAGGCAACTGATAGCATCTCAGACAGCGTGACAGACAGAAGAAGAGAGAGGAGGAGTGATGGGGTGTGGAGTCAGTATTTGTCTCGGTTCATCTGTATGCTTTCCCTTTGTTCCATTGAAACCGTTTGTAAGGAACCTTGCATCCATATAGTCCACCAATCAACTGCACCCATAGTCTGGTGAGCTCCGTTCTGTAGTGAACTGCACACCGACTCCCTTTGGCATATGCTTTTTGCAGGCGGCGGCGGGCTAGCCGAGCGCGAACACACTAAAAACCAAACTATGTGTGCAGCGAAGGAGGTGTTCGGCAACTAGACTCAGCACGGTCACTAATCCCAAAATGACTGTCATGTGTCAGCTTTGTCAGAATTACCCCCGGTACAGAGACGAGTCTTGGGGGTAATTACATCATTTTCTCAGGACGTGTATAATTATAGTAATTCGTGGCTGTTGTACTCGGGCTTGCAACAGCATGCACTTACTGGCCAAACGCTCATTTGGCTGCATGTGATTTACCCAATCAGCTCTGCTGTTTGCTTATAGTTTTAATATTTGTTTAGAAATCTTTCACTCCATAAATCTACGTTTATCTCTTTACAGCACAACATCAACTGTAGTTTATTATACCACACAATATGACAGTGAGCAGGTTTATGAGGACTTCAGGCTGACTGAAATGGAAGAGTGGTGTTACATTCATAAAGATAACATTTGTAGTTTTGGGTGCACGCTGAACTTGGATGGATCAGATTTCCAATTACAGCTGATCAGATTAAGGCTGTATTGTTAGCATGGAAACTCCAATAAAAAAGTGGAAAACAGAAGTAAAAAAAAAAAGCTGGTGCTGAGCAGGTGAGGGTTCAGCGTCTTGCTCAAGGACACTTTGACGCACTGCTGATGAAAACGAAGGGATCAAGCCTGTGACCTTTCAGTTACAGTCTCTCCAACCACGAGGCCACCCTGCTGTCCAGCCACTTTTGGGTGGCGCTACTGGAAACAAGTCAACTCTTTTTTTGTAATTCAATGAAAGGCTTTTAGCTTTGCCATGACACGTCCCGTACAAGAGTCGATTCTGATTCATTGAGGACTATAAAATATTGAACCGCACACTGAAAGACGTCCGACCTGTCCCATTACTTTAATTTACTTCCTGTTTCTGTAGAGCAACAGTGAGTAAATGTTTCTCCTCCAGGCTTTGTGTGAACCTGACAAAGAAACATTCACTTACTGTTGAAACAACTTGTTGCAGAAACACGAAGAATATGAAAGTAGTGGAAACTGAAACCTTTTAGTGCATGGTGCTCTAACCTGAGAGAAACCTTTCCTCTGGCGAAGGATTATAACTGACTTAGCTGGGGTAACAACAATTCACCAACTTAGCCTGGGGCTAACTGAAAAGGGGCTAAATTAGCCTTCGATCAGCTGTTGGATTTTTCCCAGGACAGAGCTGCTGTGCCTGACTGGTGTTTAGAACAGCAACAGAACAGATTTCATCAACTGGCTCTAGGTTTGGCTTGCATGGATATTTGGTACAAAATTGGATCTCAAGGCATTCGACCTCCATGTGACTTGTATTTGACAGTGGGATGACAGTAAGTAAACCTAAGGTCATTCAGTTTGGTCAAACCAGCGTTAGCATGGAGCATGATGAAACACAGCAATGGGGAGAAAGCTAAATAGCTGACTTGACTGAAAACTCAAAGACACGTACCGTCTTCGAAATGTGTTTGAAACCAGCAGGAGAAGCGTAGGTACAAAAACACATTTTGCTATTGTTATTAACTCTGCCCAGACGTGTCTTCATGACATCGCTGTCGGTTCATATTTGTATTGGATATGGATTACATCCCAGAATAGATATGAACAGGCATCCACAAAGACATCGGTGTGGTGTGAACGGTGTTTTTCCCATTTTCCCATTCTTTTTCTGTATATGTGATCAAATTTGTAAGCATTTGTAAAAAATATTGTTCTAGCTTTAAGGAAAACTGCCTTGTTTTCAGGTGGCAGCAGCTGTGGCCTGCATGCTCCCTCACACCCTGCAGGATAAACACCACCCAAATCAAGATAGATGGAGGCCAACACTGCCAAGTTGTCCTAATGGACCCTTGCATTGTTTGATTATAGGGCCAGTATTGCTATTACGGAGTCCAGGTAGGCTATTGGATAAACCCTAGGCTTGAGTTAAAAGGACCTGGTCTTGTTTACAGGATGCAGCAGCTGTAGTGTGGAGTGTTGTAGCGATAGCCGAGGACGGGTCTTGGTAAAATAGTGTTTGCAAATATTTCTTAGTGCTTGTTTTGATTGTGGAGCAGAAGTTGATGTCATTTCATTTATAGACCGAAGTGATTTTTATTCCCCTGCCTCATTTTGTTGGAATTCAACTGATAGAATTTAAGATTATATGCATTTACGTCCACCACACTACATTACCCAGCATCCGTCCGATAAAACAAGGCACAACTTCCTAGTTTGAGACGTTCCAGATGCATAGCGAGGAACCTTCCATGCAAAGTTGTCATGTCGGTGACAGTCGCTCAGTTGGCGTGGTGTGTAGAAGTGATGGAGCAGAACAACACATCCCTGGGCTTCATAGTGAACCTACTTGTTGTTGCATATGTTGAATAGAGGCATTTCATGGGAAATGGAGTTCTGTAACTACACAGTCTCGTACCCAAGCCTTTCCCCCAAAACGTTACAGAAATGTGTACGTGTTGTAATTGCTTATGTAACTGTGGATGCTGTGTCTATGGAAAATCTCACTAGCCACCTAGCCGCTAGTGAACCAGTGGGCGGTCTTTGGTTAACTTCTGCTCCGGCTCCCTATTGTGAAGCACCAGAAGGGCGGGGTCACAAAGACAAGTCAGTTGTCAATCACAGAGAACTGATTTGATGTTGACATACTTGTATTGCATGATGTTGCAAATCCCACCTATGTGGCACCAACACACACTCAAATAAACCATAAAAAGTATTAAACCTAAGTAGTATTTTCCCCAGGTCTGGGTTGATACTGCATTCACCTGCCTGTAACCTCAGTTAGATTGTAAAGGTATCTGCTTGAGGAGTACGACTACTATAGGATGCGATGATGACGTTTCTTTTTCACACTACCTGGATTTTACATTACAGAGGTTGTGGTGATTGATTTTTTTTGTAAGGAAGCCAGCGCAGTGAAAAGACTAGATCTGCTTTAGCTCAGATGGGCCCAGTTTGGCAGGTTAGCCCAGGTTGAGAGTCTAAGAGTGTCTTCATTTTTGACCTTCAGTGACAACGTCAGTCTTTATCCCACCTGAAGTTTTTATTTTTTCTTTCTACGCTGTTTAAAAAAAGAAAGAAAGTGTGACAGTATTTCTCACACATGGGTACAATTGAAAAGTGTTTACATGGAGCTACCTTATATCGGAGGGTTTTGTGTGTGTGTGTGTGTGTGTGTGTGTGTGTGTGTGTGTGTCTTCTACCCACACCCTCTACTGGTGAGAACACACACAGGCATAACAACACACTCCTGGTTTGCTGCCAGACACTCTGAGGTGAGTAGAAACAATCCAGTCCAAACCAGAAAACCAGTCTATTCTATTCTATTCTATTCTGTTCTGTTCTGTTCTGTTCTGTTCTGTTCTATTCTAGGTGAATAAACTGGTTATTCTATTCTATCCTATTCTATCCTATGCAAATAAACTGGTTCTGTTCTATTTTCTATTTTTGTCTAGGTGAATAAGCTGGTTCTATTCTATTACATTCTATTCTAGGTGAATAAACTGGTTCTATTCTACTATGGGTGAATAAATGTATTCTATTCTGTTCTATTCTATGTGAATAAATTGGTTCTATTTTATTTTATTCTATTCTATTCTAGGCGAATAACTGGTTCTGTTCTATTCTATTCTGGGTGAATTAACTGGTTCTATTCTATTCTGGGTGAATTAACTGGTTGTGTTCTACTGATGTCTCTAACAACCTGCTCCATGTAAGTCGGGGGAAGTGAGGACTTCCTTCAGAGAAACGGAGTTCAAATATTGACCGGCTGTAAAGCGCCATGTTGAACTTTGCCCTCCGGCCCGGCCCGTTGGGACTCTTCAGCTGATAGTCGGTACAGTGTTGGCTTATAACTGCAAAGTATATGATCGCATTTACGACGACCGTGCTTTGTTTTTGTTATGAATCACCATGAGGTTTGAATCCGCTTTGTTGTCTCTTCAAACATTTCCAAATCAAAGCGGATAGCTGCAATTTGAGCCAATGCGCATGCCCGTCCTGAGTAAACGTTCTCTCCCGTGCATGCGGGCGCGCCCCTGGAAAGAATTTAAGCCGTGCGTTGATATGCTGTTATGATTTGTTATGAAAACTAAACCTCCCGAGGAAGAACTATAGTAATCATATGACATATTTTAGAAGGATACCAGACAAATATCACAGCAAAACTATAAACCCCTATAGGAATATATAGGAACATTCTAGTAAAACCAAAGGAAATAAAAAATACTACTAGTGTAAAATAAGGTCACTATTAACTCACTATGAGTACCATAGACACATTCTCACTATAGGAATATTATAGTGATTTTCGTCAGGGAGTTAATATTTTTTATTGACCTATAATAAAGTATCACAAGTGACAGTATCATATTTATCATGTAATAATTCTGCAGATATCATGGACACTTTTATCACTCATCGCAGGCCTGTTTTCTGTTTGATGGCCTATTAAGTGTCGACTAATCCTGAACGTGCCTCCCTTCACACGCATTATCAGTTAAAGTAAATAATCATTACTGTTACACACCTGCAACGCGCTAATATCAGCCTAATGGTGAGTAATATAGATATGGGGATTTCTGCAGGTGTCAAAAATAAGATATCCCACTGATTGAATTCATTTTAGGGGCACTTGACCAGAAGTGGGCGGGCTGCACGGTTGTCGATCTAACATTTTGTGGGACGTGTTTCGCACACTTTGAGACGCACACAAAAGTGAGTCTATTTCACCATTCGCGATATTTTCGACAGCTCAAATAAATAGTAGAGAGAGTTTAAGCTCACATTCAAAAGGGACGTAATGCCAACAACTCGCTTCTTGGTGCTTTCATGGAGCAAACAGCCTGTTTGTGCTTTTTAACCCAGTCTAAAATATGCAAGTTAAATATAAGACACCATCAAACCAAACCGGTCCAAATTTGATCCTGTGTATTATTATACTCTGAGCAAAGTCCAAGTAAAAACTGTCTATTTGGACGCCATATATATATTAAAAAAAACATTAGAGCATTAAAGACCAATGTTCCCTGTAAGCTGTGGGCCAGTGATTATCACATTGACCAAATAATAATATTAATAATAATGATATATTTTCTGTTGTTAGTCGCTGATCCACTCTGTCCCCAGAAATTGATTTATTTAGTCGGTTTGGACGTTTTGGTGGTGAATAGTGTTAGATGTAGACACCGTGGTGAATTGATTTCCCCTGCACGCCACAGAAAGGGATATATGGTGTAAAATGCATAGCGAAAAACACAGGAAACAATCCAGGAGTATGATTCAGACCTTTTAAAAAATAAGATTTCATTGGTAACTTAAGCCCGGTCCTCGTTAAACTTCATCGTTTTAGGTTTGTCCTTTTTAATCAAGTGGATCAACAGACTAATGATTTTTCTAAGTTATTTCTATACTTATTTTTCCATTATTTATTTTGGGAAAACGACAACAGTTTGACTTCTCTCGTTAACTAAAGATTCATATGGGATAAAAAAGAAGAAGAAAGAAAAGGCTAAAATATACTTGGAATAAACCTTCCCTTTTCTGTAGTTTATTCAAACAAACATATTACCATAAACACATGAAGACTTTGAATCACCTTGTATACAGTTTAGGGTTATGAACTTAACTTCTGCAAAGTCTTACATTATTACCAACTCGTACAAAACACGTTGCACTCAAGTTTAACATGCGTGGTTTTCTATTTCAGCAAACAAAACAAAAAACTGCTTGGACGAAAAAAAAACATATCAAAGTAAAAGTCACTGAACGGGACGCATTATGGAGTAAAACGGGCCGGTGGCACCCCTGCATAGACGGTAAATAAAAGCACACAGAAGCAATATAAAAGACTACTTATATGTACAATATGGATTTCTTCTTTTTTTTTAACCGGGTCCGGATTCAGGTTATGTTCGATTTTTTTTCTTCCAAATCCAAATCCAACCAGTCTTCAAAGCAAGCAAGCAAAAAAAATGCACAAAAAAGTCCCATTGTCTGTTTCTTATGTTAGGCCTATATATATATGTACAATGCAGCAATGTAACACGTCTTCATCACTTTAAAAAAAAATCCAAAAAACCTGGACATTTCAATTGCTGTGCAAGTTCATTGGTAAACACATACAACCCGCATAATCCATTTTTCTGAAAAATAAATGATTGCAACTAATCCAGTTTAGTTGTCTGTTTGTTTTTTCCCCCATCCGCAGGTATAGGCTTTACACCGTGTCCGCTTATCACATATATATATATATTTATAGATTTTTTTTTTTTAATTTACGGCCCTTTTGACCCGTCAACTATTATATTGACAGGCGTTAAGGCTAGAACCGGGGCTTTGCAACCCGCTGTATCCAAAGGTTGGATGCTGCTTGGATTTTAGTCTGAGGGTCGCCAGGCTGGAGTTACAAGTGTCTCTGTAAACGCTGTAAGGAGACCCGGGAGGCCCGTACGGACACGCGGAGGACGACATGGCCGAGTTGATGCTGGAGGTGCCGATCCCGTTCAGGTTGCTGATGTTGTTCAGGCCCGGGGTGGGCATGCCCGGCACGGCGGAGTGGCCCATACTGGACGCCATGGTCATGGAGGAGATGGAGTTGGGGGCCGAGAACATGGACTGGGTGGTGAGGGGGCTCATGGAGTTGAAGAAGGTGAAGTTCTTGGTGGATAAGGGCGCCGGGGCGAGGCCCTTGTTGGTCCAGTTGTTGTAGGTGTAGGCCGGGTACATGTCTTCGTAGGGCTGCATGAGGCCGCTGAACTGCGGCAGGTAGCTGTTTTTGCACAGATCCATCTGCTGGTTCCGCTCCCGCTTCCTCCACTTGGCCCTGCGGTTTTTGAACCAAACCTGGAGGAGACAAAACGTGTTAATACTTTGGAAATCTAAACAGGAAAATATGGGGTATTAGTTCTAAATTGTGCTCTTAGGGTATGGTGGTATTTGGGCCGCCATACAGGGAAATTCCCAGTGTTAATACGTGTTGATTTTTCAGTGATAATAACTTGGAGTGACAAGTGTTGATTAGAGAGTTGTTTGTTCACTCACAGGGCTGATATGGCTCTGGGCGAGAGCTACAAACTACCAAAACGTGTTAAATTAACTCTGAGAGGCACGAATTTATAGAAACACTGCCACAATGTTGAAGTCATTTTAGTCACAAATTAAAGTCTTGGAATCTTATTTTTCGTATAACAAGTGCAGGTAATCCCACTTATCAATACAGTTTCACTTGTTTCAGAAATGTTGTGTGTTCGAATAAGGCAGAATAAGCCAGATGACTCCACTATTATCAACTTGATTTACATCCTCACCCCATTGGCAGAAAAAGAAAAAAAAATAACACGCAAAACTGCATTAAATTACTTATTAAAATGCATTTTCTAATTACTGTCTGACAAATTAAGTTAAAAAATACATTTAACATACGTACTATTTGTGCTACATTTCAACAAATATATTACGACCAGAATATTTCAAATCATTCAACAGTAACAACACATGACGTGTCAATGTGTGTATTTATTAAGATATGTTGCAGTGTGTCATCCTAAACTAGAATCGAGGAAGTGTTGAAAGGTCAGTGGTTTATGGGGAAGTTTCATTTTCATTTTTCATTTTCACTTAAATCTGACAGTAACAGAATAAAATGCACGTTGAAGGTGAAATTAAATTAATTAAATTAAATTAAATTTATCAACAAATTAAGTTTTAAAAAAGCCATGCAGGCACACAGAGGACACGTTGAAATGAATCAGACAAAAAAAATCTCTCTGGATGTCCTCATGCCGAATCAAAACTTGACAAAACATCCGTTATCCGCACTTTACAATGTCCCGCACAATTCATTTTTAATTCATAGTAGAAACAATTTACAAGTGGTCTCATCTAGGCGGGCCAGAGGGGCTATTTATAGTCCTGCAGGGACTCGGCGGTATTGACGAATTGTCCACAAAGACCAGAGGCGACGTCAAGCTCGTCAGACACGTCTCACACCTCAACACACAGAGACCCCAAAAATAGGCTTTAATGTAATGTAAGCAAATAGAAACTACATAACAGCTAATTGAACAAATTGTTAATAATATTTTATTGTCCAGCCCACAATCCACACATAATCCAGATTAGAAATGCATCGTTAAATGTCAAAATATCAATACTGTCAAGGTTATTTAAATATTAATGGCATAAAGAGGTCGAGTCCAAACCTGTAAAAGTGTCAAAACACACATCTTTTATTAAAAGCCGAGGTATGAATCTGAAACCTCAGTCTAATCTACAGTTTATTTCTTTCGCCGTAGAAATAGGAATCCATTACTCCGAATAAAAAAATACATTCAATTGAAAGACTGCACTTTAAATACCTGGATGTATTTTTAATGCAATTTGAGACGGTGGATTTTAGGAGGCTGTAAATTAAAACCAGGTCTTCAGTTTTTAGGCATTTCTTACAATCGCATACGTTTTTTGTGAGACATTAATTAACTTACCTCTATGAAAAAATATAGTAGAGGCCATTGAGTTGAAATGTACTTCCGGCCTGCACTCACAATGAGAAGCTCCATAAGCTAATTTAACACCTTCACCTGTTGTAATATTTTGTCAGCTATTTTGTACTTTAAAGGGGCCCTATTGTAGGAATTAAACATGTCTTCTATTTGTATACATATATGGTCAAAGTTGTTAAATGAAGACATTGTCAACATTTTATTTTGTTTGAATGGTTGCATTTAAAGTTATTACATTTTCAAACACCCATCTTTTCAGTCTTTATAGTTTTGGGACTAATTCCATTCAACACATCACAACTGGACTTGGTCTTGATTGGCTCCTCTTGCTAAATAACTGCTGACAGATCCACCCTAAATAAATAAAATCACATGTTGTTCCTATATTTTGGACAGGATCTGGCAGCATGAAAGTGTCCTTCAAAGCAGAAACAATTGTCAAGACTCTGGTGATCACCAAAAGACACATCCTCCATTGGCGCCATTAACAGTGAATACACTCTTACAAAAAATCATGTGCCATTTTCAACATATCCACGTAGTTTGGGACAACATATATTTGTGTTACTTTTCCACAAAACGTGTAAATGTCAACAAATGTGTCAGAAGACCAGTGTTGTTCTGTGTTGTGTTGAAAATGACACATCTGTTTTAACAGTGTAGGCTGACAGAGCGTCCTTTCTTACAGTCAGGGATGGTTGCATTTATTTATTTTTTTACCTGAATATCTGTTAGCAGTAGAATGAAATAAAACTGATTTGGTTGTTAAAGCCGAAACTAAAAAAAATACCTCCCAGTTCATTGTCAACGGAACTTCTTCAGCTTGGCTCTAAATTACACATTTGGGTCTCTGTCTAAAATCCCCAGAATAAAAATTGTCCACTCTGTCCAGGGTGGATTTTCACTTGAATGAACACAAAACAAAGACAATTACTGAGACTAGCAATAATTGTTTATCTTTCATTCTATGAGCTCCAGTGTTTTTTTACCGGCTTGCCCTCTGCCAGACTGTAGGCCCTTATAGGAAATATCAATGCCGGGAGAGCCAGTTGGTCTGCCTCGTCGTCATCAGTGGAGAGACAGACCTATAGCCACTCACGCTCGAGCGTTGAGTTGGGAAATCAAGGTGCCAGTTTTGCCCCACAATGTTAGTAATTATCACAACTCTTATATGCAAGTTTAGCCTTGAAGTTAAGCAGTTAATGCCAGAATTGCCTGACAACTTTCTTATTTATCTGGTTATTATTACCTTAATATTCTCTTGTTTATTTGGTTATGATTACCTTAAGATACTCTTATTTATCTGGTTACTTGCCTTAGAATTATCTTATTTATTTGGTTAATTACATTAGAATTATCTTATTTATTTGGTTAATTACATAATAATTCTCTTATTTATTTGGTTGCTTGCCTTAGAATCCTCTCACCCATTTTGGTCAATTACCTTAGAATTCTCTAATTTATTTGGTAAATCGCTTTTACGCACGCATTACGCACACTTTACGCACGGCCAACGGCCTGCCTTCTGGCCTCTTACCCTGACTCTGGCCTCGGTGAGGTTGGTCCACACGGCGATCTCCTCTCTGGTGCTCATGTCCGGGTAGCGGTTCCGCTGGAAAGTCGCTTCCAGCTCCTGCAGCTGCTGGCTGGTGAAGTGAGTCCTCTGCCGCCGCTGCTTCTTCTTCTTGGGGTCATCCGCGTTCCCGTCATCGCTTCTGTGCTCAACGCTCCTCTCCTTTTCTGTGAATAATAAAACGGTGGGGGGAAATTATGGCATGACCTATATAGGGTAGAACTTTGTTTTGCCTACAAATTGCCATTATTCACACCCCAAGCTGCAGGCCAGCTATAACTGTAAAGGCTCATCCCACGTGAATTAAAACAAAAAATATATATATTTTCAAAACTATTTTCAAAGACTTTCACAAAAAGAATAAGCCTGAAAATGACGGTGGCGTAATATGGTCAAATATTAACACATTTGTCTTGAGTTTAATAGATCGGTCTCTAAATACGTTGTTAGATAAATATTACTCTCTTTACTACAAGGTCTGCCCACTCTTATCTCACACCTGCTATCTTGTATTCGAGTCCTAAGAAGATGGCCTTGTTAAACTGAAGGCTTACACGTGGAAGGTTAATCACAAAAAGGGAATAGTCCTTTGAATGTTTGTCACAAATATAAGCAACGGAAGGCCGATTACTTACGATCAACTCAATGCTTAATTCTGGTCCTATAAATACTCTCAATATGTTGATAAAGAGAAGAGGAATAATGGTCAGATCTGATCGAGTGACTTGCTCGTGTCCTGCTGTGGAGTTTAAGTAACAGCTTGCTTTTAACGGCAATGCACAAAGAGTCTTTGTTTTCCTGAAAATATGACAAACCTTAAGAATACATAGCGACCATCTGAGCAGCTTACGATTCTCCTACAATTGTTCTATAATGCAGGTATGCTGGCTTTTAGTTAGTTTGTGGATTTGTATATTATTTAAAGTGTATTATAATGCATTTACTGACAGCAGGCCAGGCTGTTCAGGCTGCACATTCTTCCTTGACAGGCCCTTGGATCCTGCCAAGTGTTTTAATAAACAGCAAATGGGGTATATCTATCAACCACAAGGCTATTTTTCCTTCATGCCTGTAGCATATGCGTGGGCAGTAAACTGGTAGAGGGAATAGTGATAGGCCTATAGACCACGGCTATGATTTATTGCATGACCTAGACAGCTTGAGTACTGATTTATTTGATGCATTTGCATATGGCACTACGGCAGCTCAATAGACGAGCTTATGGAAATAAACTTTGCAACCGGAATAAACAAGCACTGGGATATATCAGTCAACCAGAATAGTCCATTCATCCATTTCCCCAAAGTATAAACTTGGATATTAAGCTGGTAGAGGGGATGCGCTGTGACCCCCCCCCCCCACACACACACACACCCCACACCCCACCACCACCACCACCATCAACGTCCTTATGGAGACATTAAATAAATGATTATTGCAAACAGAAGAAGGAACTGAGTTGCCATTGCACTCTTTAACAGTGTACCTGCCAACTCTGTGTCTGACGACTCGCTGCTTGAGTTCTCTAAAGTTTCTCGACTGCTGTTCGAAGTTCTCGGTAAATGAAACGTCGAGGCCACGTCGCGGGGCGGCGGTGCTCTCACTGCCTCTGCGATTCTGTCCAAATTCATCCCACCTTGAAGAGAATGATGCGTATAGAGAGCAAACGGTGTGAATCCTGTGGTGCACGAAGCTTTCCTCAACAGCTATGCAACAAAAAGTCCACCCGCTGCCAAACATATACCACTGCATGAGAAGAGAAACTTTTTCAGGCAAAAAAAGATCCACGAGAATTTTGTTCTTCGGGAGGGAAAATAATAGTAATAATAATAACACAGTCTCCTGCCTTCCTTAAAGCAGCGACGGCCCAGTACGCCTTTTTATTGTCCGCTGGTGGGAAAAGCCTTTACGGGCTGTGACCGAGAGGAAGCTCTGGCTCTCCAACCTAGAGATGAGACCCACCCATCTTCTGCGTTTAACCTCCCCAAAATGAGAGCGAGCCCCACCCACAGAGGGCGTTCACTGCAAAAAATATCCGCCTTAGTTAGTCTAAGCATTGAGTCTTGAAATGTTATTTTTTCTTAAAACAGCTGAAACGCCTGACACCGAGAGGAGAAAATGTCAAATGTTTCCAGCGCAAATCAGCTTTGTGTGTCATTATGTGAAGATATTTTCATCTGATTCAAGAAAATCTCCTAAACAGTTGAAAATGCAATGGGAACAAGTGAACATATCTTTTTCAATTTATTTGAAGTAAAATAAGTCCATAAGACCCACACTAGACTAAACGACTCGGTGATGTGGATATTTTTTGCAGTGTTCAGCTGCACTGCAAAGGGAAGTGCTTTTTTTTCAACGGGGTTATCTCTCGGGAGCGCGCGCACTGCAACGCTTCGCTCTTTTGGAGTAAAATGGCCCTTTTATTCGTGCAGGCATGTTTGAAATACGTCCAGTGCAACGCAATGGAACGGGCAGCTGGGTGCGCTTATATACACACTCCCACACAATGTATATCTCCGATATGTACTGAGCTGAATAAACATTTGCCATCCATGCAGGCCTGGCCGGTTACTGTTTTTCTCTTCAAACGCGGCGCATGAAAAGTGCAAGATATACACTTTATTTTGTGCAGGAATGAGGCGCACTGTAAACTGTGAAGTGTCATTCTCTCAGTTCGTTTGCAGAAAGGGTTTTGGTTCGCTTTTTCGCCTCCGACATATAAACAATCAGAGCCAATAAAAAGCGAAGCACCAAAGAGCGCACACGAATCTCTCTCTCTCTCTCTCTCTCTCTCTCTCTCTCTCTCTCTCTCTCCCTCATTATACAACACTTGCTGCCTCTTGTCCAGGTGCCGATTCATCTATTGCCATACCAAATAATAGCAGGGAAATACTTGGACATATTGAAGGAGGGTCAGTCAGACAACATACTCTACTTCAGTAAATAAACTTTGATCGTGACTCTGTAGACAGTAACAATAAATCTCTAGGTGATGCTCTGTCTCCAAACAGCCATCTGTTCAGTAGAAGACATAATAAATGTTCTGTTTTCTTTGAAACTTCAGGAAACTGTACTCAGTACCATCCATAACACCCCGCACTGTATTACTGAATCAGCAAAACCCCCACTACTACTAATGTAATCTGAGTTGATTACACATTACCTGTCCGTGGAAAGTAACCAGATACTGATTGAGGATATATTTGAACCTCATATCGATTTTCAAGGTCTGCGTGTCATCAAACAGCCGTTATTACAACCTCTAGGTGTTTTTCTATGCGGATTAACGAGTGAGCCATTTTTTGGTCCAAAGATAATTAAATCCTATTGTGCAAAAGGTGGGAGTATTTTAGATCCAGTTGAGAAAAGAGTGCTGCTTGTTTAGTCTAAAAAAACACAGCGAGTTAAGAAATTCACAGCTCAAGGACAGAGTCGATTGGGTTATGACAGCTTCATGATGGGAGATAACATATGTTCTGCTTGGATTACAATCTCTATAAAGCCCCAACACGCTTACAAATGCTCACGGTGCCTCACTGGTTCATGTGAAGTAAAACCCTGGTTTCTGGGTCTGTAACGTCTTCACTGTTCCCAGGTCTGTTTCGCACCAGTCGTGGCTCGGTGCTTCAGTAGCAGCGGCCCGATGGAAACGAAACACACCGCTGGAACTGAGCGGCGCCCGCTGGTCAGACAACACGGAGGTGAAACGTCATATTGTCAATTATTCTGACGTCACAGTGGCACCAGGTAAAGGCTTATTATAACGTTTTCAATCTCGGGGAAACCGAAGGAGAAGAACCTGGATCTTATGTAACTTGAGACCAAGAAGACGTTTTGTTATAGCACCTAGATCAATGTGGCGCATGTGCACTGCAAAATAACAATGTAACAAGTCGTTTAGTCCAGTGTTGAGTCTTAAAATCTTATTTTTCTCAAAACAAGAAAAACATATCTGCCAATGGGGTTAGAGGATTTCACGTTCTTTCAATGGAGATCTTGTTTCCACAATGTTCTAGAATCACATCTCATTTTCTTGATACTAGTGGTGTTTTGCCTTGTTTCAAGACGTCGACACTCCTGAAACAAGTGGAATTATCTCACACCTTGGCAGAATCCATCACTTGTTTTAATAAAAGTAAGATTTTAAGATCCAGTGTGACTAAATAACTTGTTAAGACAGAGAATTTACAGTAAACTAAAATAAATCATATCCTAACAAGGTTGATTATAGGCTTTTGTTGTCTCTTGGAATATGAGACTAACTGACATGTAGCCTGCATGTGTCGGGTCATATAGGCCGAGGCCTCTCCTGCATTTGCCCCGTCTGACTCGCACCATCACAGGCGCCAGTCGTCAGCACTTTCGGCCTTTGTATGACAGTGACTTTTGACACGAGATCCCCGTCCGACCGGAAAACTCGCCCGAAGGCCCTTTCAAAAGCCAATTGTGCAACCTCTCAACAATCACTTGCTTTTTCCTTATATATTTGTTCAGCTTTCTCACCGCCGTAATGCATCCCCAAGCTTCATGAAGCCCCATTCTGCACAATGCCCTCTTGAGAGGAGGGGGGGTGGTGGGGGTGGTGGGGGTGGTGTGGGGGGTGCTCCTATATGGGCCTGTATTGTGTGTTGCAGCCGATCTCTCCACGTCGACACCCTACCATATGATCAAGGTAATATTTGAATACCAAGAAAGGGTATTTGCCATTCCATTCCAAATCTGAACTTTCAGTATGAGGCGCTGAGGCGCTGCACAGGGAACTGACTATCAACTGATCCATCATGCGGCGGGGTGGTCTAGTGGTTACAGTAACGAAAGAGTAACAGGATTGATCCCATATATCCTTTTAAAGTGCCCTTGAGCAAGACACCTGACCCCTCCCCACCCCCACCCCCACCCCTCACGCATCGCGCTGCAAGTCGTGCATAAAACCCAATGGTTCTTCATCTACATGATGGTGAACGCAGGACTGAAGAAGCCTGTAACGGGTCTGGCAGCCAGAGGCCCTCTTGACGCAAACCAGTTCATGAGTAACTAGAAGACCGCGCATAACACTGTCTAGGATAATGATGACCTCAAGGACCTGGTCATCCCACAGGTGGTATTTACTATGCAGATTGTGTAGTAGGCTGAATGGACTGAAAGTCATGATTGGGGGTGGTTGTGTGTGTGTGTGTGTGTGTGTGTGTGTGCGTAAAGGCCATGGATTGGTCAGTAGATTTTGATTCAAGAGCAGTGGTGTGGCTGTACCCTTAGGAAAAATAACCATAGTAATCCTACAATACATTTTAGAAGGATACTTTAGAAAAAAAAAATATATATAACTATATATACAGAAAACTATATTAAAGGAATATTATAGTGGTACCATAGAAGATGCAAAAGGAGATAAAGAATAACACACACGCTTTAATAAGTATAGGAATACTACAGGAATATAGAGATAGAAAATAACAGACACACTTTAAGTCCCTATAGGAATATTATAGGAATATTATAGGAATACCATAGGAGATAAAAGTAACACACTGTAAGTCCTCATAGAAATATTATAGGATTTACTGGACATAGTGATTTTTCGTTAGTGGTTGGGGGTTAGCGGCTGTGATCCTACCATCCTACCATCCTGTATTCCAGTAGTTTTTAGGCTGATAGATGGGGGTAATCTAAATACCCAGGAAGAAAGAGGTGGCCACGGCCTGAATCCCTACCTATACCCCCGACTACTCCTCTGTTCTCGAGGGCACTTGCGTGTGATGGATGAGCTAAAAAGCCTTTCCATCCGGCAGGACAGGTTAAAGGCCAGTGGCAACACAAACACTCATATTTTTCCTCCAAGAAGTGAAAATAAACTCGACGACCGCCGTTAATCATATACCAAAACATACACAGAAGTTCCCATGTAGCCCGCAGAGCCCAAAACAAGAAAACACAACATATAGAAAATGAAAGCTCTCCTGCAGATTCAAAGGAAGGAAAGACATGCAGCTGTAACTGGACACGTCGGGTAACAGGAGAAGGACAGGGCTGATGGCAGTATTGCCTTGGTGATGGTTTCCTCTAGGTCCGCTTTACTAGATACTTGGTCCCATTTAAGGCCTGTACGTGACCCAGGCGCCTGACAACCACGCACCAACAACACGGCAGTTGTGAAATAAAAACCCTCAAGGTGCACAACCATCCAATATCAAGAAAAATCTGTTATAATTCCTGAAAAAAGCATATATCTTTTTTTCTTTTACACTTTAAAACATTCTATTCTTCTTCTTGTAACTCACATCGGTTTAGTAGGACTTGCTATGAGGTATACTGTTATGATACAAAATTAATTATGTCATCTTATGAAGGTGGTCAACTCTGTTCTGCAAATAAAACGGTGGAGAAATTGAGGTTACGTGGGTTTACCCTCTACTCTGTTGCAAAACGTAAAAACAATAAGGATAAAAAAAAAATAATGAGGACGTTTTGGACACACACACACACACAGACACACACACACACACACACACACGCACAAAAGTATACAACACAAACATATACTGACCGTAAACAAATTAATCACATCTGCTGTCAGTGAAAGCCTCTATCAGCAGTTTAAGGAATGATGCGACATATTAAAGGTTGAGCTTTTATGTTGAGACATCTCTACTGTAGTTCTTCTGATCACCCCTGGCTCTACGAACTCGGACATATTTCGAGGTTTTCTGTAGAAGTTTTCACGTCTCTATTTTACGCAACGGCTGTTTGGACTGTGATCACAACTAAACTAAAACACAAGTAAATCCAGTGTTTATTTGAGGATTTGTTTATTTGAGGTCTAAAACGTACCGACTTGGTTATAGTAAGAAGTATAAGACTGATTTAAGTCTTTTTCTAATTGTTTCTATTCTGAAAAGAGTTTTTTTGTATGTTTTTATTGGTACTTGTTGCCCGTGTGGCTCACAGTTTATCCACTTTTCTCCCGGGCTGTGATTTCCTGCTCTGCTTTTTAAAGGAAACGGACATGGAATATTAAACTAGTTTTGTCTTCACGGATTATGAATGAGAGAAAATCCAAAATATAAAACACCAAAAATATAGTGAAAAAGAGTAAAGCTGATCGCTGAAACCGCCTCCCCTGTGTCGATGGGCCTTATTCAGTCTGCTGCCATTGCGTTTATATTTTAGCTTCTCAATATCTGATCTGAAGCACATCTTCAAAACACCCTGCGCACTAACATACCGACATATCATGATTATAATGCTCTGTAAATACACACAGTCTGCATGTCATAGTTTCAACTGGTTTATGTGCCAAACAAGACTTGGGCCTACAACTTTCTGAATCATTAAGTAAGGTACTTTATAGCTTTGATACACAATTTTGCAAACTAAAGCGGGCAAAATATTTACAAACTACATGAAATATTCTTATTCTCTTAAAGGCAATATGCTGGTATATAGCCCCAAAATAAAGCATGCAGTCATACCTGGGTCCCCGCAAGAGTTTACATTCTTCGACAGATTCAGTTCCATTCCAGTTGCCTGAAAAACAGAAGGAAGTTGCAACAAACTTTATTCCGCCGCATGTAAAAGTACAGGAAGAAAAGCTAAATCAATTCAATGGCTGAATTATAGTCTCTGTTGACAGTATTAACATTAGTTCAGAGTAAAATGTTGTTGAACTGATTGTGAAACCTGATTTCTCGTTAATCTGTTCTGTGAGTTCTTATTGTTTAACTGTGAAGCACTTTGTTTTAGAAAAGTGCTTTAACAAAAGTTGTGGCCAAAGAAATAAAATCAGGTCCCTTTATTTCACAAATGATTCATTGAGCAACAACCCCACACCAAACAGCACTTTCACCAAATGTCTTCACACACACAATCTCCCCAGAAACTCTCTTTGCTCTCTTCTTTGTCTTATTTTAAAACTTTTCCTCACAGACGTTCCCACTCTAACCAGTGTATTCTGGGCCTCATCCCAGTGATCCCAGTGGCACTTAGGGATCTCCATCTCAACATCGCCCAAAAAACAGTTTATCTTTGCCATGATGTACACACACACACACACACACACACACACACACACACACACACACACACACACACACACACACACACACACACACGCACACACACACACACACATGCAACCCCCTTATCTGCAGGAATCCCTTTGCTGGCTTTATGTCGACAGTAAATCTTGACACAACTCCCTTCTTTCCCTCCGTGTTCACACGCGTCCAGGCGCTCACACGGCTGCCCATTATGTTCATTTGGTTCATTTACCACGTCAGTCAGAGATTACTGGAGATTCACACCGCGCTGTTCACGCCAGGCTGCACTGGAAATATAACTCTGGCTAACACATTTTATTTCCCGTCATCAGGGTATTCCTAGTACTGACTCCAAGCCGCCAACGTGTTACTATGCTGATACTTGTGATGCCTGTGAATAGCACGAGGTCTATTTAACTCCTGCAAACATGCAAACTGGTATTTCTAGCAGTACTGCGCTCGTCTTACTCCAGAGATCGTTACCATAGCCGCGCGTAATGCTCCCATCCACTCAACGGGCTGTTTATGGCGCTCTGGCCACTAAAGCGTGGAAATGAGCCGGTTTGACCCCCAACTAAAGCAGTTCTAGTGAGTCGGCATGTGTCAATATTTGCTTTTTTTCACGCTCAACACGGATCCCAGTGTGACTCATGGGTGGATTGCCACACATAAACACACCGGCATCCAAAGCGCGCCGGTCCATCCTCAGACAGATTCTGAGGCGGGTCGCCCAGACAGTTTTTACTTTTCGGTCGCTTGATAGTTGATCGGTCGGTGTGTTACTCACCAGTTGGTTCCCAGCAGAGGCAGACAAAAAAAAGGAGTAAAACCTCAGAATTTCCCCATGCAGGTGTTCAGTAAATCCACTTTAGCGTCGGCTGCATATGCTGCGTCCAGGATAATGAGCGCTTTGGTTGCGTCTCTGCGGCGCTGCCTTGGTTTTCTTCACCAGCCCTCTGCACGCCTCGCGGTGACGTCACGCCAGCGCAACCATTCTCATCCTCTTCACCGTCGCCCTCATCCTACCCATCTTCGTTCTCGTATTCACCCCATCCTCATCCTAATCCTGCCCCATCTTCATCCCTATCCTCACCTCCATCCTCATCCTCATCCTCCCCATCTTCATCTCTATTCTCACCTCCATCTTCATCCTCATCCTCCCCATCTTCATCCCTATCCTCACCTTCATCTCCATCTTCATCCTGCCCATCTCCATCCACATCCTCATCCTCATCCCTATAGTCATCTTGCCCCATCTTCATCCTCACCCCCATCCTCCCCCTTATCTTCATCCACAACCTCAACCTCATCCCCATCCTCATCCTCGCCATCTTCATGCTCACCCTAATCCCAATCATCATCCTCCCCCATCTCCATCCACATCATCCTCACCGTCATTTCTCAGCCTCAATATGTGACGTAGCAGCCTACAACCACGGAGAACAGAAGGACCAGTGACTGTGTGTATGTGTGTATGTGGGCCGTGTGACGTTTTAATTTACCTTTATAGCTGAAAAAAAAAAACGTTTATATAAACTCTGAGCCTCATATGCAATTCATCTGCGCAAACTAGGCTAATAATTGCCTTGCTACAATTTATATGTGTTAAACGTGACAGCGGGAGCGAAGAAAACCTGCTCCAAAGTGAAAAGTTGAAGCTTAAGAGTTTTTATGATGCGTATTAGCTTTTAACCGAGCCTTTTAACCGAGCCTATCATTTGTGTGCAATTTCAAACTGCTTTTCTGTGAATGCGCATGCAGGCTGGATTGGGTTGGAACGAATTAGTTACTCGAATAGTAGTCGGCATTTTAATTTTAATTTCAAAATCTATTTCTAAGATTGCCTCAGAGAAATCTGACTTGGCGGGTGTTTTACTTGTATTTATAACTATTTATTTCTTCAAAGATCGCAATATAATATAATTGTAACTTTTCATTTCATTAATTTGTGATATCAGCTGTTTTTCTCGTATTGTTTTACACCGTTGCTTCGCCTTTTAAACACGGACAATCCCAATAACTGTCAGGAGATAATTAATTTCTATAAATAAATGATAACAGGTCTAACCTTGGTCTTTATAGATGATCAGGGCCAATAAAGGCACTGCGCCAGTATAATCGTTTGTCTCTATTCGATTCTACTTTTCAGAAGCAGGCCTGAGTTGATGCCTTGATTAACGGATTAAATTTAACAACCAACTGTTGATCTTCTGATACTTTAATAAATCCACAACCATTTTGTTGTGTTTGTATTTTTTGTTGTTGTTGTTGAAGGAATCAAAACATTTTGATTACAGGAATAATTTAAAATGTATTTATATACTATAGACGAGATGGAATATAGTTTTCTATCCTTGTGTTGCATTCACTCAAATCAAATGTTTAAATCAGAACATTTAGGCCTTCCTGTGTCTGTTTGCTGCTACGGCGCAGTGGCGTGAAGGGACAAAACCCACTGAAAATAATGAAGACAAAATATCTCTAGCAATCCGGCTAAAGCAAATAAATGTCGGTAGTCATTCAGATGTGTAGTGCTGCAGCGCTGTGGTATAAATAGACACACTGAGCAGGCAAGGTAGCAGAGGCCAAGATTAAAGTAGATTTAGACTCTAAGCCGTGGAAGGATCATCAAGTCACTGATGAAGATTCTGCAAATGTCACGAAAATAAAATAAAATAAATTGAAGTTAAATAAAATGAAATAAAAATAAGTAAAATACATATAGAATTAAATTAAATTAAATTGAATAAATAAATATAAAATACAATTAAATAAAAATAAGCAACATATCAGGCGGTAAAAACTCCCGTGCATGACCTTATCAACATCCCTTTCGCAGAGTTTATCTTTATAACCCAAACGAAAACGAAAACTTTCAGGCTGTTTTAAAACGTCCACGGCCAAGGTGGTCATCAGTCCAGCCGCTAAAACCCGCGTCTATATGGCAAAGCATTTCCAGCTCCGCATGCTTGGTTTACAATCTCCTTCTTTTGGCCTGGGACATGGTAGAAAGTGTGAAATTTGTCCCTCCCTTACACTTTCCTTTTTAACTCAGCCAAGTGCTGTGCACGAAGCAAAGCCCGGCTCTGTGAGAGGGATCCTGGGGGGATTAAAGGGGAGCCGCGGGCCTCCCTCCGGCGCACAGACAGACCTTCCCATGGTGCCTTTTGGAGACGCGGACTCCGTCTGAATGGTGGAAACTCAACAACTCCCTCACCTATCCTCACGTCAGCTTGTTTCAGCGGCATACGGGGTTTACTCCTGTATCAAAATGGACGTGTCAATATTTGTCCAACACATACAGAGTGATGTAATGCTGAGTATCTATACGGGTGAGTCCAGCCGACCCAGTGTGTGTACGTGTGTGTGTGTGTGTGTGGGGTGGGGGGTACTTGACTTTTACCGCCAGGCCACAACTGAAGTGCTTACATTTACACTCAACAGTAGCTTTTCTTGGTTTTCATGACAAAGACAGACGTCTAAATAACGTCAAGATTCATTTTGCAAGATGGATGTGTGAAAGTAGCTGGAACTGGAAATGGAGTGGATAGTGTTAGAAGAAAATATTAACTGTTAACAGGAATAAAACCCCCCCAAAAAATGACCACTGCCTGTTCTTCAAAGTAATGTAAAATGTCATATCCACCTGTATGTCATCCAGGAGCCACAACCAGGTCAAACAACACTGACCCGCCAGGTAGCAACCGGGTCCTCAAAATAGTAATAATAGATAGTCTGTGTGAGGCCTACACTGCTACATGCACACGGGCGCACACACACACACACACACACACACACACAGACAAACACACACACATTCTCTATAATTAGGCAGTAGGCAGGTAGGTAGGTAAATGCTGTGATTACTCAACGAGTGACTAGGAATGACTGGGACTTAAGTACTACCCTGAAGGTGAGGCAGCGGCCTCATCTCTCCTGTGCAAATAGGTGGAGGGATTATTTAGCCCGTTTGGTGTGTGTGTGTGTGTGTGTGTGTGTGTGTGTGTGTGGTCGGGGGGGGAGGGGGGGCTGTCTGTGGCCAGGACCTGTCTGACTTCAGATGGTCACCTCCGCAGAGTAAATAGTTATTCTTAAATAACAGAAGGGGTGATACAAGCTCGATAGGTGAAAAACAGGTCACGCCCCGTTGTGAGTGGGTTTGTGTGTGGAAGAGTGTGTGTGTGTGTGTGTGTGTGCACGTGTGTGTGGAGCATTTGTAGGGGGAGGTAAGTGTGTGTGTGCATGCCTTTTTTGTGTGAATTTTGTGTGCAGGTGTGTGCAAGGTGTGTGTGCAGGTACATACAGCACACACACACACACACACACACACACACACACTCATCACACACACGTCACCAGTGCTGCGTTACCACACTTGCAGAGTCATGTGCGTGTTCTCCTGAATGCGTTCTTCTTCCTCCTCACTGTGGCCCGTCCACTAGTCACCCCGGGTCCATGAAGCGCCTGATCCAGGACCAGCAGAGTAAGACAGAGCTGGTGTCATTAGGACGTAAGGCCTGTTTCCGCTGAGCGAGGAGCAGAGAAGTGGTTTTGAACTGTCCGCCGTCCAGACTCTGTAGAATCAATCAGGAGGGTTTTGTGAGCTTGACGCTGGGCAGCTCGGCGGGATGGAAAGCCCTTTGTAACGTCGCAGCCGTTTATCTAACTCAGAACAGAACGGAGAGTCCGCCTGCATGTCAACAAGCCAGACACCCAGACGGCCAGCCAGACACACAGACAGATACACAGCCAGCAAGCCATGCAGGGATATTTACTTCATAAAGTTTCCACTATGGATATCTATCCACTTCAAAACATGTGAGCGGAAGGGGGATGAAGTCACCCTCTCATCACTGGGGCTATTATGGGCAATGGATGCTTCCCAGTTGCCGTTTTTTTTTCTCAAGCAGTCCCCCTTGAAGTGTGTTGAAAACACAGATGTCACAGTTTCCAATCGGCAGTGAAATTAGTGATGTTTTGATTACGCAGGGCTCGGAGATTACCAACGTAAACAGGTCTGGTGTATGGATCATCATTTCAAGAGGAGGCATCATCCTTTTTTTCCACTTTATCCAAACTCGGCTGGCCTCCTTGGCTTAGCGGTGATGAGAATCGGACGTCCAGCTTCCAGTTTTTCATCTGAGCATAAACCTAATGCTAGTTAAAGTGATATTTCCTTTTGGTAGAACATTTATATGGCCAACCACCAGAAGCAGCCCTGAGTCAGCACCACGGTTTGACTTTCATTCTCAAAACCTTGTCAAAAAATCACCTAACACATTTAGCCAATAATGAAAAATAGGCAAGTAATAAAAAGCAGGTCATGTTGTTTCATCCTGGATTGAACTTTTCATCAAGCTATTTTTCCTGCCTTCAAATCCTCGATATTGGATGTCAGTTGTGACAGCGGATCCCCAGGGCAGCTGATGCTGGAGGCTGACAACTCCTGAACGTCTTCAGTGGTGTGCAGGTTGAAAAGTAAAAATGTTGAGTAAAACATCACATTACCTGGTATAAGTTATATCACAAAAGTTACTCAGAAAATGCAGCGACCGTATAACTAAAAATAAGAACATATATTTTTAGTTAGGCCACAAAATTGTCTGTTAGAGGGGAAAACTACTGGATTTAAGAATTGTTAAGTACACTGTTCACATGTTCTAGGATAGTCATGGATATCAACAACTCAACAACCCAAAGACAAATATGAGCTGGACCTGCCGAGACACCGAGACCATAAGAATAATGTATCTAAACTCTTAAACTGAGCTGCGCTAGGCAGCTTTGCACGTTGAGGATGCCAAATGGCAGTGAGAGGTAACTTTTGAAAATTGAACTTCCAAACACAGAACTCTTTTAACGTGATGTCAATGAACTGCACCCGGCTGGTCTGTGACGCTTCATACCAACGGACACCAAAGAGACAAAAGAGGAAAAGCTCTGATGTTCGTCTTTCTCAGGACGGAGCCTCGCTGCTGTTTGAGTTTCGAGTTGTCACTTCCTGTGTCCGTACCCGACACCAGGATGAGGTGAATCTACGACATCTCAGCTAGCGGGGATGGGACGCTCTCTCTCTGCTGCAGCCCCACTTGGTGATTTAGACCCATAAGACCTGGACCTAGTGCAGCTTTAAATGCCCAAAGGCCCTGCGGTCACCGGAGTCCATCTTGGTACAGCAGGGGGAAATTCAAGATCTTAAATATCTGAACCTTTTTTAAGTTGAGTCATTTTTGTTGTTGTTTATTGAGACAACTGAAAGAGGAGCAGAGACACAGGAGACAAAGTCCTGCAGGATCCGGTTCAGCAGGAGTCCAGGTCTTAACCACGGGGGTCTTAACCACGACACCGCCGCCGTGCACCGAGAGCTAACTTTTTAAGCTGTGGATATTAACCACTCGCTGCCAACTGCACAGTGAGGTTCCCATATCGGTTTATCCCTTCAATCCACATGCGTCTATAAATGATAAAAACTAATCCGGGAACAGGCCTGTTTTCTTTTCAGGAACACCGTCAGCTACAGAGCACAACGGCGCTATAATATCCGCGGCGTCCCAAACAGGATTACAGTGCTGATTTCACTCACTGAGGGAATTTGTATTGGACATGATGTGTGTTTGGTTGCAGGGATGCGGCGCTGCATATCCCATACATGGCCATATCCTCCCTGATAATCACTTAAAAAGGGTAGAGAGGTTTTTATATCTTTCCGATATCAGTTGCACGAATATAAATCTTTTTTTTTTTTTAATCTCCCTCCTTTTTTTTTTTTCCCTCTTCCATTTTGATAGATTGTTTTATTTACTCTCTCTCTCCAACATCTGGATTCTGGTCTCTCGAGCGGCACACTGCACCGAACAAGCTTGGCCGCGGCTCGGCGAGCTCAGAGATTTATGGAGGAGGCTTATAGCACTCTGCTGTGTTTGGGATAGCGTTGCCCTGCATCGTCCCGCTAAGATCGCTATACCCGCCTCCCCCCTGCCCTCCCCCTTTCAATCCAGCTTTTGGCTCACAGAGGGAAAAGTGTCCGCCCCCTTCCCTCTCTCTTCGTCTGCTGCTGTCACCGGCAAAGGGACAATAAAGCAGAGAGGTCACGTGGCTTCTCTGATCACAGGAGGGTTTGTAGGGGCTTCGCCATGCTGGGATCCACGTGGTTCCAACACATTCAATCCATTACCAAGCGATGGTGTAAATGGCGGCTAAGGATAAGAATCACTAATCCAGTCTGAAACCTTTGAGTTTTTACAGTTTGGATTATTTTTTGTAATTGGATTACCCACAAATGTAACTACCTTTGGCATTTGGAAATCTCTTCCATCCGAACGGGCCTTTACAGAGTTTCACTAACCAACACTAGAACAACAGCAAACTGCACACGGTGCTACCTGAAGGAAACAACTGAAATCACAGTTTTCATTCACAAGCTTCTTCACCTGACAGGTAGCCGGAGGATTCAAACACATCAGTGAAAACTTCAACTTCAACTCTCCATCTGCTTCTGTCACCAACCTCTTTTACCCTGTTGTATGAACTTAGTAGATCATAGTGAGTAGCATGAAACTGGAGTAAGTTATGAGGACAGAAATGAATGTTTTATTGTTTATATCGGTGTCTGTTTGCTGTCTGATGATCAGTAACTGGAGGTCAGTGCTGAGGGTCTGCTGCCTCTGTGTTCTTGTTCTCTGGTTAAAATCTCTCTGTGTTAATGGCCTGTGTCCGTTCTGACACCCTCTGACTGCTCTGCTTTTGGGCTGAGAAAAAGAGGGACGACTTCCATTTTTCCATAGTTTCAGGTCTATTACCTCCCTCCTCTCCATCACTCAACTCCACTTTACCAGGGCTGACCAAAGTAAGGCACGTCGGCCATCCATAAACATCCTCCAAAGGTTTCCTAAGATAAGATATTTGTTTTGGTGCAATGAAATTACACACAAGGAGCGATTTCCATGATGCTTGCTTGGTACATTTCTGTCCACTTGCGTTTTTTTTTGGCGCACGGCCCGCCATGTTACATCTCAGCCCTCGGATCCTGTCAGAAAGGTGCATGGTGCAGCAAAATGTTTATAGCGTGTGAACGGCCCGGGAAAAAGAAGGAGTGAATGCGAGCGTAAATCTCTGCAGAGTCTCAGCACCTTGCCCTCCGTGGGCATGCGGAGGTAACGGCTCGGGGCATGTGAACTGTCAGAGGTTACTCAGAGGAAGGCGGCTCCAGCCTCTGCACCGGGCCTGATACATGTCTATATAAACCTACTGACAGCAGGCTGGAAAAACAAGCTGGCAGAGAGAGAGAGGGAGAGAGAGAATGGAAAGTAGAGCGGAGTGTAAACGAGAGAGAGAGAGAGAGAGAGAGAGAGAGAGAGAGAGAGAGAGAGAGAGCGTCCAAACCCGGCCCGCCCAGGTTTCGACCTATAGCTCTCTTTGTATTCCCCTGACACAAAGATTTATTACGCAAACATCACCGTTCCCAAAAATACATATTGAAACAATTTTTGGACAAACACAGCAGACAAAGTGAGCGTCCTGCGCTGTCACGGGAGTTTGGAGCTGGAGGGCGGGGCGGCGGGGCGGCGGGGGCGGCGAGGAGAGCAGCAAGTGCATTAGTAGTCTCGCTTCAGGAGCCCTGAAAGGGAGAGCAGGCCGGGGCGGCGGCGGCGAGGGCGAGGGCCGTCACACCGCCGAGGACGACTGTCAGCAGAGACACAAAAAAGGAGGGAGGCATGATTAAGAAGCTGCCACGGCCTCCCCGCCTCCCTCTCTGCCTCCCTCCCCGCCTCCCTCCCTGCCTCCCTGCCTGCCGGCCTGGTCGGGGGGACGAGGCCCGGTGGAGGCATGTCGTCTGAGAGGGCAAATAGTTATGGACACGCACACACACACACACACACACACACACACACACACACACACACACACACACACACACATATGCTCACACAAGTATACATGTATGAGTACATACACAGATATTGGTGTGTATCGATGCTCAGATGCACTTTCTGTAAGTGCTCACACATATAATCATTGAACACACACACACACATACACACACATATGTTTGTATTACTATACTTGTGAGGACCCTAACCTAATCCTAATCCTAATCTTAACCCTTAACCCTTAACCCTTAACTCTAGTCCTAACCCTAAACTAACCCCAGAAAAGACGAAAAAAAACTGATGTTCCTCATTTTTCTATGATATTCTTCCACATATTTCTACATGGTCCTCATAGAACACACACACACACACACACACACACACACAAACAGTGGTTGGACAGCATGCAGCAAAAACAACAGAAATGAAAATAGATGAAAAATATTTCTGAATCAGCAAAATGTTTCTGAGCAGCGTTTCCTCGTTAGCAGCTCTGCTACTGGACCTCGCCCAACGTCTCTCTGCACGTCCAGACCGAGCCAAGACAGAACACAAACACAGAAACCATCTCATTAGCCGAGTTAAACCCGGAGGGGGCGGAGCCTCACGGCCGCTGAAGGTGACATCACCGAAGACAGTAAATCACGAACGACTGGCCTCGCTCATCAGACCTTTTGATATATCGTTTAGAGAGCATATACATCTTTTCCTAGTTTTCTTTTCCTATTTTTCCTATTTTATACAACTGAAGTTCATGAACAAGGTCAGATTCGGGTCTTGGATTCAGTATTGTATCTGTGGTACATTCTCCCGCTGAACTGACCACAGCATCACGTTAGGAAACCAGCTGTGGATATCGTTTCTTCCACTGAAAGATCAATATATCAAAAACATCATGCACATTAGCCAGCGGGGCGTGACGTGTTCTTGGCCGGGTTCGAGCCCCTCTGCGGCGCGGTACCGTCACATACTGATTAACAGAAAACACCGAGGAACCTCCGGGACCCTCGGCCCTGTCGGTCCACCCACCGTCGGTCAACCGCACATTTAACGTTCTCGCAAAGCGCTGCGCTCCCTGTCGGGTTCATCCGACAACTTGTTGGACCAACACATGTAGACACACACACACACACACACACACACACACACACACACACACACACACACACACGCCCTCCCCTTCCCTCCAAAACAAGTGATGTATGTGTTTTTCAGAGAGGACACCAAGGTGAAACTCAACATTCCTCCTCTCCTGCCTTTTTTTTTTTTCTCTCGCAGAGTGAAAGGTATTCAGGAAGAAGAGGACGACGTCGCCCCGCGAGACAATTTACTGCCCGTCTCTGGGAATTCCACATGATCCAGGTATGGGAATGGGAGAGTGGGAAAAAGCCGGAGCGGTGAACTCACCCTGGCGTTTTTATCTTGATTGTCAGATAAAACGGTTTCTGCGGCTATAAAGCTGTACACAGGAGTCTTTAGCAAGGAGCACTTCAGCTCCTTCCACCGTCCTGGTGTCTGATAGAAATCACCCAAACACAGCGTCATTAGCAAGGCCAATAAAAGCTCACAGAGACACGGGGCTTCGTTTGAAGACTTCTCCTCCAGACAACATCTCGAAAACACAGAGGATCCAGTCTACCGTTATCATTTCTTCTCTTCATTCATAAAAAAGTTTGTCTTTTTGACTTTATCCTTGATTTCATTGTCTTAACGTCTACAAACATACAAACAAACAACATTTGATCTATAACAATGTTTTTCCCCGGAAGTTTATTCTGAAACAGCCTTTAGAGCATCATGGGACACTAAAACTCTCCACTGACACTCATATAAATACAGTTCTTTGGTGGGTTTGCAGCACGACCAAGCCCAGGAGAAACTCACACACATGTTGGATAATGATTACAATTATTAACTTTAGGAAAATTAATGTAACAAGTTGATTTTGAACTTTTTTTTTCCACATAGAAGAACTTTGGCTTGGATTTGGTCTCAAGCACAAAAGTGGCACATAAGAAACTTTATCTCTGCTCTGTCTTTTCCTTCCTCATACAGGGTGCCCGGCTCACACAGGTATGGAGGAACACACACACACACACCTACACACACACACACACACACACACACACACACACACACACACAGTAGCCCCGTCCAGGCCTGGCCAGGGAGGACGAGGGAGGAGGAAGGGAGGAGGAGGAGAGGATGATCTCCTGGAACTCTGGTTATCCTCAGTGAGGACGGTTGAGGCTGTTTTCCCACCGCAACACACGCTAAGGGAGGCGGCTTCATGTGTAACGTCTCTCTCTCTCTCTCTCTCTCTCTCTCTCTCTCCATCCTGCTCTCTCTATCCTAGTTTCTTTGCACCTACTGCTCTCCTCTGTTGTCCAGTGACATAGAGGTCAAATAAGACGGTGGGTAAACTATCATCGTGAAGCAAACAACCACCAGTATAACCAAAACGTTAATGCTTTCAGAAAAGCCTTAAAAAGACCTTTTCTTCATTTAACCTACAACAGTTTGATCCTCTAACCAAGATGCATTTCTGTCAGAAAGATTTGTGTCAGGCTGAAAAGGTAAACTCTATTTCTGGGTTAGCAAAGTTTAGGTGGGCTTAACCTGTACTTTGTCCCTGGTCCTTCACCAGAAGACCTTCCTTTTCCTCTCTCTTCCTCTATTGGTGTCTTGGTTGGTCTCTCTCTCTCTCTCTCCCTCTCTCTCTCTCTCCTCTCTCTCCCCCTGTGGTCAGGATCTTCCACCATCTGACATCTGCTGTGCAGCGTTCCCCTGGAAGAGTGAGAGAACTGGTTCCCAGTGTTTAGTTGGAGGGAAAACACTGTAACTGTACTCCGGTGATGAAGCAGGTGTGGGCGGCTATTGTTAGACTCTTGTCTTACGCTGCGAGACTCATTCCCAAATGTTTTGAATTGTTTTGAAGGGCTGGAGCTGGGGGGGGATTTGCTCCCTTAGTGTGTGTGTGTGTGTTTAGTATGTGGATGTATGTGTGTGTGTGTGTGAGTGAGCTTAGCTGGGTGTGAGAGGAGGAATTAAACACATAAAAAGCGAATGCCATTGGCCTGATGCTGTAATAACTGAGGTTTGACCAATATTGATTTATTGATTGTTTAAGGCTGATAAGGATACCGATCGTGTGCCGATATATTTTCATGCCAGAAAATGACGAGGAGTCAGAGATTCCCTCAGGACTTTATTCTTGTTGAGGTGGAAAAGCTTCTGAAACAGCATTTAGACCGTGGGACACTAACACTTTTGGTGAAATTGCCGATAGCCGATGTTTCGTGCCGATATTCAGTTTTGTGATGGTTAGCCGACCAGCTGGTCAGCTAGCTAACAAGCTAACATCTAAACACTGAACCAATCAGATGCATCAGTGATGAAATGATCAGTCCTCAGTTAAAAACATCACAAATTAACCATCAATATTTCAATCTGCTGACAAATGGACAAAAGTTTATTAATGTTTCTGAAGAGCTGAGACCTCCAATATGGCCGCCAGAGGGGACGTTACATCACCTGAAAGCCCTCTATACCCTTTTTCTGATTTCAGAAGCCTCTGTGGTTTTGTCTGCCTAGTTTAAAGGGGGCGGAGAAAAGAGTGGGGGTGGGTGGGGGGTAGGCAGGGGGTGGAGGGAGGAGGGAGGAGGGTGTGTATGGGTGAGGTTGAGAAGGGTGAGAGCCTTTCTCAGGTAGGTTTGCCCAAACATGACGGCTTGTTTACCTGTCAAGTTGTTGCTTTTGTCTGGGCCTCCCGTGAGAGACAAGGCTGAGCTGTAGCTCTTCTCTAAGCAGGACCACCAGTGTAGCGTGTCTGTGTGTGTGTGTGTGTGTGTGTGTGCGTGCGTGTGTGCGTGTGTGTGTGTGCATGTGCATGTGTGTGTGTGTGCATTGTGTGTGCATATGTTGTGGAGTCTTGCAGTGTGCTCACGTTAGTGTGTGCGTGTTGTGTATTTGAGCGTCTTCATGCGTGTCCGTGTGTGTGTGTGTGTGTGTGTTCGTATTCGTATGTATAGTGTGTGTTCACGCATGTGCTCGCACACGTGTGTGTTCGAACCCGAGCGCTGTGTGTTTGTTGTTGGGCGTGTTTGTGTACAAACGCAAACATGTGTGACTAATTCGTTTTCGGGAGCAGCAGACAATACACACGGTAGACGGCTGTGGAACTGAAGGGGTATGTGTGGTGTGTGTTTGTGTGAATGTGTGTGTGTGTGTGTGTGTGTTTCTTTGTGTGTGTCCTTATATGTTAGGGTATGTGTGTGTAGTAATTTGAGGACAAGCACATTTATTATGGAGTCATCCCATTGACTGACAGTGTACAGTGTCATGCAAGGCTAATGGAGCCGGAGGTCTGATGTTCCCCTGGGAAACAGGAAGCAGCCAGGTGAGAGTCAAACAGTTTCAAATCCACACACACACACACACACACACACACACACACACACACACTGTAAAAAAAATGTTACGGAGCAATTAGGTGATTATTACATCCAGTTGTGTTTTGTCTGATCTGATCATTGTACAATAAACAATAAACACAATAGATTTCTGGAAATAAAATTAGAACCAGAGTCACTTTAATTTGGTAAGTACAGTATCAGAATTCATCTTGGTGGCTTTAGCTATTGATATAGATATTGATATAGATATTGATTCATAACCATAACTTACTATCACTTAGTGACACGTCCTGCTACAATAACAACAGGACATGCCAGACATGTGATAAACAGTATAGACAGGGTGTGAGTGATGTGAGTTTTGGATTGAAGCTGCTGAAAGACGATATTTTACACTGATATTCTTGATATTCACTGATATTTTTTTTACCATTTTTATCATGTCTGTATGTTGTACATATCCCAGTTTATTTTACTAGAATGTTGTCTCTATTTTTATCATTGTATGATGAAGAAGAGCCTTGGGTCTCAGAGGTCCCATTGCGTAAATAAAGGATAAATAAAATAAAAACGTACCATTACTTACCAAACAGCCTGACCATTTTCCTGCTAATAAGAATCACAGGATTCAGTGTTGCCCAACTGTAGGATGCATCAGGCCTTTAAATCAACAATTAATTTACAAAAGTATTATTGCACAATTAACCTCGTAAATAAAATGTGCAAAGAAAATATAATTTCAAAGACTGTTTTCATGTAGCTGTGGTCAGGGAGGACCCAGCATCACATCGGAGGTGGACACTGACAGGCTGATCTGATCATTGATAAAAGGCCCGATCTATCAGTCCAATCACTCTGCAAATATATTATCAACATTCAATCATTAGGTGTAATATTGTTATGGCAATGTTACAGTAACTCCTGTTAGATTCACCTCAAAAGGAGACACACATGTTGAACTGTTGAATGTTGTAGGTTTGTCTGACTGATTGATAGTTTATCGTCCCTGGGGAGGAAAGACAGCAACAGAACCGATTCATCACCAAAACCTGTCTTAGCTCACGGTCGCTTCAGAACAAAATTTATACACTTTTCTTTTAGGATGTAAAACAACTTTAGAGCAAAATGAAACAGAAACAAAAATACATGTCCAAGTGACAAATTCAAAACTTTCATTCACATTACTATTATTGAGAATGCATTGTGAACTATGCACCTCCTACCCTGGCTGCATACAAAAAACAACATTTATGAAACTATACAAAACTTTATAACACGTTTTTTAACACGTCCCAATCGGACCTGAAACTTTAATTCTGGTAAGGAAAAGAAAAAACCCCAAAAGGTTTTTTTGTTTCAGGCGAGCAGCGAGCAGCAGTTCAAAGAGTGATTGCAACAGAGCTGGATCAGTTTTTACGCCTTTGGTGCTTGTGGGTAATTGTGTGTATCTTTAGGCTTTAGCTGCTGTCTG
>JAXDDX010000029.1:3622500-3632500 GCA_034670405.1 Hoplostethus atlanticus
TCTCTGTTTAGGGCGTGTGAGAAGAACCGCTGGCGTTCAACTGCAGTTATCTTACTAAAGTCTGGCTTCCCCTTTCAATCCAGCAGATTATGATATCAATTCACAGGGTTTACTCGTGTGTGCATGTGTGTGTGTGTGTGCGCGCGCACGTGCATGAGAGATTATGTTATCCAAACCACATGCTTGTGTCACCTCCCAGATTTTGTAATTGTGATACTAATGCAACAGGTTTGTGTGTGTGTGTGTGTGTGTGTGTGTGTGTGTGTTAAACATATGAAGCCTCTGTCATTTGAACTGCGATCTCCTTCCCCGGACCCATCAGTCCTCTACACCTTCCGCGGTCTATCAAAGTGTCTCCAAAATATCATTAGAAAGTGTCTTAAACCCCGCCGGGGCCGCCGCTCTTCTTGGGTTTTGTCAGTTGCTCGGAGCCCATCCATCATCGGTTCCACCCTCGAGTGTCAGAGGGCAAGTCAGACGTCCACAAATATCTGGGAGAAGTCTCAGACAGATGAGGTGACGTGTTGCGTCAGTTATGTATGGCCTCGTCCACGCTGTTGTGTGGGCGACTCATCAGGTATAACATACGAAAATAACACTAGGTACGCTACAGGTGGGGTTGTGATTGCAAGGTCTCCAGTTCGGACCAACTGGGAAAATCAGGGCAGGGAGGTTGTAATCTCCCCTCCCTTGGGAAATAGCATCAAGGTGCCCTTGAGCAAAGCCTCGTCACCCAGCGACTTGTGGAGCTGCTCAGTGGAAGATTATTGTACTGATGTATAAAGCAAACAGCAAAAGGATGGGGCAGTAAAAATAAATAATTTCTCCACGTATTTCCCAGTGTGTAAACCTCCCCTGTATAAATAAAGGTTAAAAAAGGTAAATATCCTGTTTACTACTAGTTGCAGTTTAATTGACATTAAATGACGTGCTAATTGTTTCCTCAAGCATTGCTCCAGTGGGTGTGCACTGTTTCTCCCCCGGGCGTATTCACCAGCAGGTCTGATGAATCGCTGCCTGTTAAGATATTTGTAAGAACGCAGGATCTTTTCTCTCAGGAGGTTGCGCCTCGTCTTTGGCACCGCCGCCGGTTTCGGGGCCATTGTTCGGATCCAGCCTCTCGTGTTACTGCGCCCCTGTCTTGGCAGCTGCGCAGGGCTGGTCTGATTGCATTGTTGTATGCAGATGTCAGCATTGTGCAGAAAACACAGGTGGAATAATTCATGTTGCTGCCGCTACAGCTGCTGATTGTCTCCACCGGCTACCTGCTGAATATGAAAACCGGCAGGGACATCCGCATTACATGCAAAGGAGTTGGTCGGCTCCTGACGAGAGACCACAGCTGCCAAACGTGAGACAGCTTCATCATTGTCTTCATGTTACAGATGGATGGTACTGCTGACAGACAGGCAGAATAAATTGGCGGCGATATCAAGGAGGAACAAGCTTACGTTTCAGGGCTTCTCCTTCTTATCTCTCGGTCTTTCTCTCGGTCTCAAAGTGCATTTTTATTCAAATGTCGAGAGGACGAGAAGCCGCGGCCCGGTCAACGTATTTTGTTAAGGTGATTTAATGCAAAGCAAAAATATTTGCCTGCATCGGCCGCCTGTCTAAACAAAGGGCAGGCTTTTGCATAACTGGACTGTTGTGTGTAACAGGAGAGATGTGAGCGCAGCACCGTTGAAATGAGGTAGTCCAACATGTTTTATAGTTTTGTGGTGAACTACAAGTCATGGTGTGATTGAAAAACAATTCATACAATGTTGGTAGCCGATGGCAAACCCCAAATACACCAAACCACACAACTGATTCACCATCATAACCAACCAGTTCTTTTATATTTCCGCATCCTGTTGTTGCTGCGTGACTTTAAAGCTACAATATCCAACTTTTCACCTTGTCAGTGAAGTGTGTGAGTTAGGCAAGTTCACACCCTACACCTGTCACTCATGTTGTTGAGCTGTCTGATGAATAACCTCACACCGCCACCTAGAAACTAGCATCCTCCCTGTCTAGCGGTATGCTAGCTAGCTCTCTCGCTTCTCAGTCCTCTCCTCTCGATAACGCCGGCGTGGAAAAGTCTGCCTGCGTTTTTTTAAAAACTTTTAACCGCTTTCCACCGTGTTTGGAGCAGGTCAGCTGAAACTCTTTGCATTTACTGCTTTAGTTTGTTTGGGCAGACAATGCAGCGACGCCGTTCAGACTCAGGTAGCCACACCGAGGCCGCCTGGACATGCAGGTCTCGGTCCTGATGCGAAGCCGGCGGCGGTTCGGTTCTTAGGAGGGAGAAAGTAATCCGACCCCAAAACACAAAAGACAGATTTTATGAGCAGTATGTTGTTCATTGTTCGACCGTTGTTTCTTACACTTTTATGGGTATGGACATCTGTTAGCCAGCAGTTAAAGCCTAGCATAACAAAATGGACCAAGTCTGGATGGATGCTATTTCTTATTGGGCTCTTATGTGAAGACCACAGATGGTAAACTACGGTACGTCCACCACGCTTAGCTGAAGTTACAGGCACTGGAATCAGATTTGCGTTAGGGACAACAGGTTACCAAAACTCTGGTGTGAACCTGAATGAACCAAATATCAAAATGCCAACAAAGTCAACTTTTGGTGAGTTGGTAACTTTTCTGGTGGGGAACCAAAGAAAACGAACTATAAATGTGATATGACTTCCCCGGGCTGTGACTGACTCCCTGCTAACCTCACCTTGATAGCCACAACCCAGCTGTCCCTACGGGTCAAAGACCGACACAGATTGATGATGTGTAATCTACCCTATTTATATATTTGTTATATAAATGTGAAAAAAAAGACATTTTACAGCTTTAAAAGCACGTTGAAACATGCTTCAACTTCCAGCAACCTGGTGGAAACGCGACCCGACACACATTGTGATGTTTTCCAACACATCTACACGTCTCACGTTATCCCAACACATCACGCTCAAGAGAGTCCTGGTCTGGGCCAAACACCTTTACCGGTGAATTACGGTCCCCAACTCGGGGAGGCTGTTAAAGCACTCGAGGAGAAAGGGGGCAACGCAGTATATTAAGTCCAATTTCCATAAGCCCGGCCTTAAATTAGACGCTCGGCGCTGCTTTAAGTAAAACCTGAAGGTAGCGGAGGCCAGAGTGGAGCCAGAGAGATCAGGAAGATATACGGTGACATCAAAGCTGTTCTTTGCACCCCACAAAACCTCCACAGATTCAGAAAAATCCACCCATCTTAGAAGTGGAAGGCACATGAAATCTGTTTCTGCCCTCGTGTGTGTGTGTGTGTGTGTGTGTGTGTGTGTGTATTATACCAGAGAGACAGATAGAGATAGTGAGTGTGTTTTGTGTGTTTGAGTGACTGAGTGTGTGTCGGTTTCTATGTCTTGTTTTGAGAGACGGTGGTAGAAAAAGTTTGTGGTTGTCTGTTCACATGTACGTGTGTGTGTGTGTGTGTGTGTGTGTGGACGGGTTAACATGGAGGCTCCAGTGCGTGACACCAGACGAATAGCTCTGCATCGCTCCTCCAGGTTACAAGATTAATGGCCGACGTCTTGAGATGACCGTGGCATATGAAATATGACTGTATTCCTGAAGTGAATCTGAAAGTTAATTTGTCATGAAATCCAATCACCGGGGGGGGGGGGAATGTGTGTGTGTGTGTGTTTCCTTCCCCGAGGGGCCCGCGGATCGGACTCACGGGCAAATTCGTACTCTTTCCACCAGGATTTCAGCTGAGCCCCTTCGGTTTATGCAAGCAAATGTATAAACCAAATGTGGAAGACGTGGATGCAACGCTGCACATGTCAAACCCGAGTGCCACCATGCGGTTTGTGACGGGGATGGTTCGGCGAAAACAATAAAACGAAGGGGAAAGCTTAACAGTTTTGGAGTTTTTGCTGCTGCTTTGTTGTCTTTGAGTGATTTTGTCATCCAACTGGGCTGATTTTTATAATAATCATCATTCCTGAGGGTTTTCAAAGCTGCGATCCAAATCAGGGTGACAGGAAGATTCACTTAAAAAAATAAAATGAAGGGAAAAGCTTAATAGTTTTGGAGTTTGCTGCTGCTTTGTTGTCTTTGAGTGTTTTTGTCATCCAACTGGGCTGATTTAGCTCTTTTCAATCACACTGAACCTGAAACCTACCAACCAAAACTTGAACTTTTTCTTAAAAGAGGTTACACTTTGATTTCGCCGGGCAGTTTCTCTCCAGGGTTTTGGGAAGATGGTTTTGCCGCAAGACATGAATTCCCCCGCCACACATATAATTAAAACCCATTATGTACCTGTATCATTAGCCCTGCGACTCCTCCGCTGCCTTTGAAGTCGCGTTCGACTCGGCTTTTGAGAACCGTGAGCGCGTGACTTGATCTTGCTTAGGTTGCTTTTCTTTCTTAAAGAGAAAATTGCACGTCATTAAAGAGAAATGTCAACATTCTGCTGCATCCAGGCACCCTAATGAAAACATGAATTATCATCTAGAGATAAAAAAAAAGCTAACCTGCATCGAACAACGTTAGCAATTAATTGTGGCATTTGTAGCTGATTTATTAGCCTGTTAAGAGAAAAAAACAGTGGTTACAGGTTGTAAATTGGGCAGTAGATGTTAGACATTTTCTTTATTTTATTTTATTTTATTATCATAGAACATAATATCTAAGGCTCCTAATGTAATGGCACAAAGGATATTTAGCTCAGATTCTGTTTATTAGTAATTGTAAGAACAATGGATAAATAAAATAAAACAATAAGAGTCTATTTCCTGTTTATTTATATGAAAGTATGTACAGCAAGTGTATTGTTTCTTCTTCTACTTCTTCTTCTTTATTAACAAATTCATGTTGTGCGATGATTGTGGAGTAAATCCGCGGGGATCCGGTGTGACAGCGATACCGATGTTTTGACAGCATATTAAGGTAAAGTCTCACCTGAATTATTCAGACGTGGCAACCGAAGTCGTCGCGCACACAAACCGCCATGAGCCCTTTGTAAGCCCTGACTGGAGAGAGAAAGAAGAGACAAAACAGATAGAAAAGAAAGACAGACAGAGGAAGAAGAAAGAACGAGCGAATACAAGAAAAACAAGGAAGAGAGAGAAAGAGGGTCAGAAAAAAAAAGAAAGAACGAAAAGAAAGATATCATGAAAAAGCAAAAGAGGAGAGACAGAGACGAAGAGAGAGCGAAGGATTTACCGAGGACTTACCGTAAGTCCTGACCCTGTCACTCCGCCATCTGAGCCTAATGCCGGCACCTAAGTGGCCCTCATTTAGCCGGTTAGGAGCCGCCCTGGTCAGCATGTATGACTGAGGTGGAGGGAGATCTGGGAGGAGGGGGGAGTGTGTGTGTGTGTGTGTGTGGGGGGGGGGGTTAGAGTAGGGATTGGACGGATTTGGTGTGGTGCGGTTGTAATCCTGTCTCCGCGCTGCCGGAGATTCGACCTCTGTTTACGAACCTACGCTGAGATTTGCTCCCCGTCCGAACCGGCGCAGGGAAGTCAGCGCATCTTTCATACCTCTTTGTTTCAGGAGACTTCCAATTTACTGCAGGACACAGTGACACAGTGTGTGTGTGTGTGTGTGTGTGTGTGTGTGTGTGGAGGAGAGAGAGAGTTTACAGCCGTGTACCAGCCGAATCCTTCTAACCCCCTCTGGGGCAATAACCGGCCATTTTGGTTTCCCCCGTAAGGCTTTAGGCCCCGGCCGTGTGTTTAAGGCAACACGCTCAGCCTCCACACAAGCAACACGCAACACGCAACACAAGACAAAAGCCTGAGCTTACACCTGTAAATGTGCCGCGCTGAAATTGCCCGTTGTAATCCGGTGAGCCCGCAGAATCCGCCGGTACAAAGGGAATTGATGATAGGGTATTAAGGCGGTAGGGTAAATACGGCCCACCCTTAGAAGTGCCTGAGATCAGACATTAACACTGATTCCCGAGCTGCAACTGAACCAACACTGAGCTGCCTTTGAGTTTGTAATTTGACGGAGGATTTTTAGATCAGTCGCTGGGCGAAGCCGCGGTGCGATTACGGTCCCTCGTCTTGATTTGAACAGTTTGAGGAGTAATTAGTGTTTAGTCGAAGTTTCTTTTTTATCACGCGAACGACATTAAGACGAAATCTGCAAACCTGAAGTGTTTAAATGATACTGATGCCTATTTCTAATAATAATAATCATCATTCCTGAGGGGTTTTCAAAGCTGCGATCCAAATCAGGGTGACGTGAAGATTCAGTGATGTGAAAAGTTAGAAGCGAGATCCATCCCGATCAGTGATGGAGTGGTAAATAAAAGGTGGGTGGACTATAACCTCATGCTTGTGTTCCTTCACCAACCCATCTTCACAACCTTCACCAGGCTGATGCTGCTTACTGTGACGTATACACTGTACAGATTCATGTCAAGCCACAAAGGTTCATAATAAGGTGGGTAAGTGATTTCAAGTGATTTTTGATCCCAAGTCAAGGAAGAAGAAGATTAATTTATTAGCATTTTGGGTGCACACACATGCACTAACACACAACACATGCAAGGGGAAGTGCCCGCCGAACACAACACACACATGCAGGTCGGGTGTCCGAAATTAATTTATCTTCTGCGTTTATCCCATCCTTGCCGACCTTCCTCCAGGGAGCAGTGGGCAGCCATCTTTTCTTTCGGTGCCCGGGGACCGATTCCAGATTGTAGATCCTCGTCGTGGTCCGGATGTTGCATGTTTTTAGATGGGGTTCTTTATAGGAGGAGACCCATGTGAGCACGGGGAGAACATGCAAACTCCACACAGAAAGGCCCGGGAGATAACCCACCTGGGCACCCCAGAGTCAACAGCGCTCCAGGCGGGAATCGAACCCAGGACCTTCTTGCTGTGCAGTAACGTGCAGTACACCGAGTGTACTGCAGAGGCAAAGAAAGGAGGAGGACATAGCTCATAGCTCCTACCACACACACACACACACACACACACACACACACACACACACACACACACACACACACACACACACACACAGATGATCAGATATCTGATTTACACCCACATCATCTTCTACTGTATCACACAGCTACAAATGAACCCTAAAGAATAATCTCAGACCTGTAGTAGAGATGCTGTTGAAATGCAGAAGAACATCTGTGATACGAAAGGCCAGGCTAAAATGGAAATCTTCCTTGGAACAAGTTTGTTTATCACAGATCCCCTTTTATCCAGTATATTCAAATCCTTAAAAATTATTCCTGCATGATGCTTGTTCACATTACTGTATATTCAAATGGCTCTGGATTGTGGTTTCTATGTTGATCTCCAACCCTGTGAGAGGATGAATTGTCCCCTGACCCGGATTCAAATCCACTGTGGCAAAACTACCCACAGCAACTACCCACAACAACTATCCACAACAACTAGCCACAACTATCCACAACAACTATCCACAACTATCCACAACAACTAGCCACAACAACTAGCCACAACAACTAGCCACAACTATCCACGACAACTATCCACGACAACTATCCACAACAACTATCCACAACAACTATCCACAACAACTATCCACAACTATCCACAACAACTATCCACAACAATCCACAACAACTATCCACAACTATCCACAACAACTATCCACAACTATCCACAACAACTATCCACAACAACTATCCACAACAACTAGCCACAACAACTAGCCACAACAACTAGCCACAACTATCCACGACAACTATCCACGACAACTATCCACGACAACTATCCACAACAACTATCCACAACAACTATCCACAACTATCCACAACAACTATCCACAACAATCCACAACAACTATCCACAACTATCCACAACAACTATCCACAACTATCCACAACAACTATCCACAACAACTATCCACAACAACTATCCACAACAACTATCCACAACTATCCACAACAACTATCCACAACAACTATCACAACAACTATCCACAACAACTATCCACAACTATCCACAACAACTATCCACAACTATCCACAACTATCCACAACAACTATCCACAACAACTATCCACAACTATCCACAACTATCCACAACTATCCACAACAACTATCCACAACAACTATCCACAACTATCCACAACTATCCACAACAACTATCCACAACAACTATCCACAACAACTATCCACAACTATCCACAACAACTATCCACAACTATCCACAACAACTATCCACAACAACTATCCACAACTATCCACAACAACTATCCACAACTATCCACAACAACTATCCACAACTATTCACAACAACTATCCACAACTATCCACAACAACTATCCACAACAACTATCAACAACTATCCACAACAACTATCCACAACTATCCACAACAACTATCCACAACAACTATCCACAACTATCCACAACAACTATCCACAACTATCCACAACAACTATCCACAACTATCCACAACAACTATCCACAACAACTATCCACAACAACTATCCACAACAACTATCCACAACAACTATCCACAACTATCCACAACAACTATCCACAACTATCCACAACAACTATCCACAACTATCCACAACAACTATCCACAACTATCCACAACAACTATCCACAACTATCCACAACAACTATCCACAACAACTATCCACAACAACTATCCACAACTATCCCAACAACTATCCACAACAACTATCCACAACTATCCACAACTATCCACAACAACTATCCACAACAACTATCCACAACAACTATCCACAACAACAAGAAGAAGATTAATTTATTACATTACAGGTGCACGAATGCACTAACACACACAACACACACATGCAAGGGGTAGTGACCGCCGAACACAACACACACATGCAGGGAGGGTGTCCGAATGAACTTGTCTTCTGCATTTTCCCATCCTTGCCGTCCTTCCTCCAGGGGCAGCCAGGAGCAGTGGGCCTTTTTTCCCTATGGCGCCCGGGGTCCGATTCCAGGTGTACACCCTCGTCGTGGTCAGGGACAGGAGAGCGTTTTTCTGCATGTTTTTAGATGGGGTTCTTTATAGGAGGAGACCCATGTGAGCACGGGGAGAACATGCAAACTCCACACAGAAAGGCCCGGGAGATAACCCACCTGGGCACCCCGGGTGGGAATCGAACCCAGGACCTTCTTGCTGTGAGGCAGCACTGCGCCACCGTGCCAGTTGGATAACCCAGGTGGATTATTGTCAGCACACACAGCCATGGCTCTCCAACAAGGTGAATAATACATTAAGAGTGTAAGGTACAGAAGGAGGAAATGCCGAGGGCCAGTAGGTCAGCGGTGGGTGGTGATACTAACAGGGAACCCTCCTCCTCTCGCACCCCCCCTTTCCCCTCCCACTGGGTCTCCCCTGAATACCAAGGTTTTTTTTTTGTCCTACTACTCCTACTACTACTACTACTACTACTACTACAACTGTTACTACTGCTACTACTACTACTACTACAACTGTTACTACTGCTACTACTACTACTACTACTACTACTAATACTGTAACCATTATCACTAGGCCTACAACTACTACTGCCACTACTAATACTACTACTAATACCCATGAAAGGTTCAATCCCAAATATTGATAAAGCAGTGTAAAGAGAAGATACCGTACAAGCAGACAGTGATAATAATTTGAGCAGTAATATCAGATCCTCCCTATACAGAGAATACGTTTTAATCTGTAGCATTATTATTATTATTATATATTATATTATATATATTATAAATACAGGAATGAAAAAAAGACTTAATACTAAATTCAGTCTAGTTTACAACCATGGGGAGTTTTTGTTTTTTTATTCTGTGGAGTGTGAACAATGCATCACAATGAGACTTCAGCCACACACACACACACACACACACACACACACACACACACACACACACACACACACACACACACACACACACACACACACACACACACACACACACCACTATTTCTATATTGCTGTGAGGACTGAACCACCCTACACACCAGCCTTGGTCAGACTGTTTATATGAA
>JAXDDX010000029.1:3637500-3652500 GCA_034670405.1 Hoplostethus atlanticus
AGGCGGGTTGTTGTGACTTGCTGCCTCTCAGGAGTTTCAAGTGTTGCCTTCAGATCTTCCATGTATCAGACGGTGTGTGGCTTTTTCACAATGCCCTGCTTCCTCATAGTTACACATACTCACACTTGAGAGCTTCCCTGTACAATCACAATGCAGTGAATAGCTCCAGTGGAGTATCAATGTTGGGGGATAAATGTCTTGCTCAAGAGCAGGGCAAAGTCATAAACCCCCTTCTCTAACCTTTAACCTTTCCTCCTCATCCTCTATTGGCTGAATCATCCATGTTTTGGTCTCCATGCCAGCCAAAACTGTCAGGAGAACAATTGACAAAGCTTTAATATTGAAACCTGAAATAGTCTTAGTCAGGGTTTCATCTCCTAGTCATCCATTATTACATTCAGTGACATCCAAAATGGCCGAATCAGGGCCACAGCGCCGTAACTGTTAGATCAATATATCAGAATGTCCAGATCCATTTGATAGTTTTGCATTGTGTGTGTAAATAACCCCTCATAGTTACAGTTCAATTAGACATTACCAAAATATAGTTTTGCAGAGATGTTAAACCATCAATTATGAGGACAGGAAGGATACTGTTGATACACTAGGACTATTCCTGTCCGACTACATTGTAATTGTCAAAATACTCTGCTGTAATCTGCAGCGTTACAGATGTCAACTAGGAGGCTGTCAGTCATTAGCACGTCAACTACAACACCCTGAGGTCAAACAGACACTGACAGCTCCAACCAAGTAGAATTGACACCTGTGGATTTTCAGCTATCAAAACATTTATAGTCTTTGTAAAGGTGAATCATGGGACATGGCTGGGAAATTGAAGTTTGTTTTGGTGTTTGATCTAATTTGATCTACGGAATCTATCTGCATTTCTGTCTCCTTTGTCTCTCCAGCTGTTGTTTTCTCTCTCCAGGCCTGAATCAGGACGGAAGCCAAGCACATGACACGTATCATGTTCAGAGGATTCAAAATACTTCAGACTCTGTGAAGAGATACTTTGACATTTTGAAACTTGTTTGGTAATTTTCCTTCATTCCATTTCAACAGACACATTGTGCTTGTTCAAATGGCTCAGTATATATATACTGTAAGCTGTCAATATCAATGTCAATGTCAGATCAGGTATGTTTGTTGTACTTGGTGATCTTTGATTCTAACTCACATAGAAATTGTGAAAAAGATTCAAATTTCTCTGTGAATTTCGCTAAAATGTCTTGTTAGTATTGTTAGCTTTAAGCTAGCTGTGGCCCTTGGCTTCAATAGGGAATGCTAACAATGCCAACAGACCCTTTTTAAAGGAATACACCAAATTGTGGGAAGGTTGGCCCATTGATGCCAAAATCATCCATCTGTCCTTGGAAGATTGTTCACACTTTAGCATGTAGCTGACATGTAGGTGACTAGCATTATCTCAAAAGTGAGAAAATGAGAACTTGTAGCAACTCTAAAGCTAATTGGTAAATTAGATTAAATAATATGCAGCAAAATCTGTCAGTTTTGTATTGGAGATTGATAAAATCTCCCTGTTCCCTGTTTCCATGGGAAGTCAACGTGGTCGGCAACAGGAGACTGTGTGTAATGACTATGTGGTTGCCAGGTTGGATAGTAATGAAATACTAACACCATTTTATATTCTGAATGCAAATAAAATCCCTGGACCAGCTAGAGCTGGTTGGTGGTTTGAGCTGGTTTTTGATGGCTCTGCTAGTCTTCTACTGGTCTTTGCTGGCAGAGATGGTATGATGCTGGTTAAGGTAATAAATCAGAACACTTATGATGGCAGACCAGCATAAAAGTACCCAAAATATAAACTTGAAAAAAGCTGATCACCTGCTAAACCAGCATTTATGGTCATGACCAGCATAAGCATATGGTACAAGCATAACCAGCTTGGCTGGTCAGGTGCTCTATGGCACAGAAGGAAATGTGTGCAAACCTGAAATACATTTCCTGAACTTTGTAAAATTTTCTGTACAATAAATGTTGACCGGAAGAATAGCCGGGGAGTGTTGTATGTGTGTATGTGCAAGTAAAAATATGTCAGAAATGAGTCTGAATTCACACAGTATTTATAGTCCAAAGTATCATTACGATCACAAAAATATCCAAAAAGACTATAAGATTATCAAAAAGAGACGATGCATACAGTGAACACGCTGACATGTTTATATCATTGCCATGGTTACAGGTAGTGGTGGGAAAGCCTTGAAATTACATAACACATAACACATAACTCGCTATACAGCATTTCTCCTGTTAGTCAAGACGTGACTGAGAGGTTTTCTGATTCACCTTTTTGGCTTTGGCAGTTTTTGTTTCTTTCCATTTTGATGCATTCATGCTTTGTTTCATGAGACTGACGACCAGTATGTTCAGTAAATTATACCATAATTAATAATGTCTCTTTTGTTGAGGTAAATAAAAGACCCGGCTGTTAAGAGGTTTTATGTTACATTTATACTGCAAATACTGCAAAGTAATCTGAAACTAATTGAAAGTAATCAGAATACATTAGAGTTGGGGTAATCCCTTGGATTATGTTACTGATTGCAATGTTGTGATGCTAACTAGTAAATGTAATGGATTAAATCTTTAACGTAACAGGCCCGACCCTGCGTGGTTCCTCTCCTAAAACAGGTACAACAATAAAACCTGCTCCATCAGTTACATTGTGTTAGTGATATTTAATGTATTAATTGACAGGCCATAAACCACTGACAACGTTTTATTGCTAAAGGTCAGTCTTTGGCTACTACTATGAGCGTACACTAAGGAGTTAGCATGGACCACTGGAGCGAATGATCTACCGGGGACACATGGATAACCCTGATGACTGTGTTCTCACTAACGGGCCAAACCTCGGTGTCTTCCTGACGGGGAACCAGAGAACAAGCGTAGAAACTTGATCCCGCCGTGTGATAAGTGTCTTGTGCAGGGAAACAACTAAAATAACAAATGTCTCCCTTTTAACAAGTACTTTGACATTTTGTACTTGACATCCACTTGCACATCTCCCGTGTCAAACTTCTCTCTTTAATTTCCCTGAAAAACATATATGCCCATACGCATCCTTCACCCTTAAAAAAGTTCCATCCTTGTTTAATTGACTCGTCTCCGAGACGGGCTGTCATATCCGCCTCTCTTAACAACCACATCCACAATTTACCCACCGGAGGATAATAGCCAGGAGGAAAGGTGCCTTTAGGTGCCTCCGAGCTCTCTCCTCCCCCCAGCCTAGGCCTGATTAATACAATTGAGGGGGAACACGCGGGGCACTTGACCCAAACGGTGCATCGCGCCAAATTGCTTTTGTTAGGTGAACCCGGCGCTGCGCCTGGCCTGCCTATCTGCCCGTGTCAAGGGGGGGATTTGCAATGCATATACATGAGAGCTGCAGGCTGGGAGGGGAGTCAGGCGGAGGTCTGCAGGCCAATTTAGGCCTGGTGGGAGAGGTGGGCAGGACACAGGAGGATGGAGAAGGGGGCAGGAGGCAACCCTAATAGAGCTTCCTGCTAACAAGCCCCATCTCTGGGCTTTAGGTCTGATGTCACCACGCCGTCTCCTCCACCGCCGGCACCGCTCACCGCCGGGCTCTGCATAATTTCCCACACTCATTTTGTTATGCTGTGTTACCTGTGTGTGTGTGTGTGTGTGCATGTCTTTGAGAGTATGTGTGTTGGACAGGTACTTTGTTAAGCCGCTGCCAATCATCGTCAGAGTTGTCTCCCCTTCCTGACGGGGCGACTTGTTCCTTCCACTCCGCCTGTTTGTGAGTTTAACCAAAAAGCAACAGACAGGTCCGGGAGGGGAGATTACATCTGAGACGGTTTCTTTCCTTTTTGACTTTTCTCATGCGTCCCGCGCTCCAGTCAGACAGTCTGTCATGCAGCATAGCAGCGCTCCGGGCCCGGTAGGTAACAGGTCAAAACGTTCCCTCTGTGTCGAGGTCTACATATTGAACAAGGTCGGGACAACAACAACGACAAAACAAACACGAACGCAGAGTGGACGGAGATGACCTTCCAGAGCACAGGTCTCCTGTTGTCGCATCTGAGGAGGAATAAAGAAAAAACAAATCGACTTTTCTGGATTGTTACATTACATTACATTATATTACATTTCATTACATTACATTACATTACATTTCATTACATTACATTACATTACATTACATTACAGGCATTTAGCAGACGCTTTTATCCAAAGCGACTTACAATAAGTGCATTCAACATAGGTAGGCAAGAGAACTACTAGTCACCAGAAATCGTAAGTGCATTTCATTCCTAAACAAGCAACTAAGAGCAGAACTAGTGTTAAGGTAAGAGTGCAACAAGTTAGCAACCTACTTTTCTTAAACAAATGAGACAAATAAGAAAATCAAATGAGCAAGAGCTAAGACAAATAAGTGTATCAAATAAACAAGAGCCAATCAAATATTGATTGTTCTGCTGCTGGAGTGTGTGCTGTTTGTTGAAGTTATAGGGTGCAGACGTATCTAGAGTTGTTGACTTCCTCCAAACTTGACTCAACCTTGTAATAACTGGCCTAGTGCTGTGCAAGGAGGGTTTTTAAATGGATCCCAGCAGACTGACGTGAGCTGCATTAGAGTTTCTTCCTGTGCTTCCATCGTGGCTCTTGGTCGACAGACTTTCAGAGCCAGTTTCATTGAAGACCTCCGTTTGCCCTCGGTGGTAGTTAAGCCTTCAGACTAGTTACCTCCACACTACTGTCTGCTCTTGATCAGCGAGGCGCTGCACTGATGAAATGAAAGAGGTGAAGATTTTGCAGTTGATTTGACCTGCAGTATGTTGTCCGCTCAGTAGTTTGAAACGGTATTTTTCCCATTTCGCTGCGTCAGAGATGAATGACGACTGATCTCATCAAATGCTACTAATTGGCTTCATGATCTTGCCTATGATGTTCTTACAGGTTCCTTCACATCCACAAGCATTGACATATTATGATTTCCTATTGAATGCTGTTCTTTTACAGAGATTCAGACAGGGGACGGGTGGGATGGGATCAAAAGACTGAGATCATGGTACGGCAAAGAATAATATTAAAACAGCTTTGGAAACTGTTCTGAACTGAAATCAGAAAGATATTTACGTCCTGATTTCACGTCTCAACTTTCATCTTGGAGGTTATATATTTACACGGGTGGTCAGCCTGCACGCCGTCCTGTCGATGTCTATTTAACGTCAAAATGTTTGCTGAGTGTTGTGTTCACTTTTGTTCACGTTTGTTTTCTTGAATGAACATTAACATGATGATGCATCAAAATATGTCCTACACACTAACTGACATGTTTTTATGGTCAGAGGACAGAGAGAGACAGACGACGGTATTCGTTAAACTTGCCGAGCCACCGGGACGCCCCATCGTGGCAAATTCAAATGCAAAGCCCCCTTTGACCTCGCGAAGCCCCCTGAGCGCCAACAGCTGCTTAAATTACACTGTGTTAGTACTTGATCATTCAGGAGGCGCTCCGCCAGACATGGAGGGTTAAACTGAGAGCTGGTCGGCCTGTCAATCAAAAGGAGCCGGAGACGAACATCTCTGTCAGAATCAAGTCTGTCCCCCTCCCGCCGGTCGCCTTTTGACGTCTGTGTTAAACAAGGCCTCTGACAAATCCTCCCAACGCAGGATTACCGCAGCTACCTGGGGAAATCACAGCTCTGTGTGTGTGTGTGTGTGTGTGTGTGAGTGTGTGTGTGTCATACATATCCATGATGCCACTGCTCCATGTAAGTGTGTGTGTGGTAAATATCCATCCTACCGCCGCTCCATCGCCAACATGCATGCATGCGTGTGTGTGTGTGTGTGTGCAGGTGTATGTTAGAAGCATCCGATGGTGTGTGTGTGTGTGTGTGTGTACGTATTGACTCCTGGGGGTAATTGCCAGGCTAAGGCTCCCTTGTTTAGCCCGGTCTCGGGGGGGGCAGTTAGCATCCAGAGCCGCGGACCACCACTCATGGAGAATGCATAAAGGGATCCCTGGTGGATCCCTGGTGGATCCCTGGTGGATGGGAGGATTACCTGCGCTGTGAAGGGCAGGGGGCAGATAAGGCCACGGCAGGTACCGCTGACAGATATTTGTCATTATACTTGAAGTGTGTATACAAGTATGTCTGATTGGATAAACAGCCCAGGAGAGTGTTGTAGTGAGTAGTAATACTAGCAGTAGCAGTAGTAGAGGTAGAAGTGGTAGTTGTTGTGATGGTAGTAGTAGGAGTATCAACAATAGTACCGGTAGCTGTAAAGTTGTAGTAGTAGTAGTAGTAGTAGTAATAGCAGTGGTATTAGTTGTAGTTGTTGTGAATGTAGTAGTAGTACTTTCAACAATACTAGGAGTAGCAATAGTAGAAATGTTATGAGACTCTCCTCTCCTCTCTCCTCCTCTCCTCTCCTCTCCCCTCCTCTCCCCTCCCCTCTCTCCTCTCCCATCCTCTCCTCTCCTCTCCTCCTCTCTCCTCCTCTCTCCTCTCCTCTCCTCTCCTCTCCTCTCTCCTAGACATGACTGAACCTGTGTCAGTGCCTCCCTACCTGTAGCTGGGTTCTCTCCCAGGTAGGGAGGCAGCCGGTATGAACAAACACTCCCTCTCATCCAGAACATCAAACAGGGCTGGTGGAGAGAGAGAGGCTACCAGTACCGCTAGTGCTAACATGTACTCTGACTGATGCTGCTATCAACAGACTGACAGTACTACACGTTTTACAATACACACTGATCTGTACATGTCTGGTTTATTTGATTCTAGTAGCAGTAGTAATAGTAGTAGCAGTATAATAGTAGACTTGATAGTAGTAGTAGTCATAGGAGTAGTAGTAGTAGGAGTACTGATAGTAGTCATAGTAGTAGTTATAGAAGTAGTAATGGTAGTAGAAGTACCAGTAGTAGCAATGGTAGTAGTAGTAGCAGTAGTAGTACTAGCAGTAGTACTGATAGTAGTCATAGTAGTAGTTGTAGAAGTAGTAATAGTAGTACTAGTACCAGTAGTAGTAATGGTAATACCAGTAAAAGTAGTAATAGTAGTACTAGTACCAGTAGTAGTAATGGTAATACCAGTAAATAGTAGAGTACTATAGTAGTCATAGTAGTAGTTGTAGAAGTAGTAATAGTAGTAGTAGTACCAGTAGTAGTAATGGTAGTAGTAGTAGTAGCAGTAGTAGTAATGGTAATAGTAGTAGTAGTAGTAGTAATGGTAGTAGTAGTAGTAGTACCAGTAGTAGTAATGGTAGTAGTAGTAGTAGCAGTAGTAGTAATGGTAATAGTAGTAGTAGTAGTAGTGGTAGTAATGGTAGTAGTAGTAGTACCAGTAGTAGTAATGGTAATAGTAGTAGTAGCAATGGTAGTAGTAGTAGTAGTAGTAATGGTAGTAGTGGTAGTACCAGTAGTAGTAATGGTAATAGTAGTAGTAGCAATGGTAGTAGTAGTAGTAGTAATGGTAGTAGTAGTAGTACCAGTAGTAGTAATGGTAATAGTAGTAGTAGCAATGGTAGTAGTAGTAGTACCAGTAGTAGTAATGGTAATAGTAGTAGTAGCAATGGTAGTAGTAGTAGTACCAGTAGTAGTAATGGTAATAGTAGTAGTAGTAATGGTAGTAGTAGTAGTACCAGTAGTAGTAATGGTAATAGTAGTAGTAGCAATGGTAGTAGTAGTAGTAGTAGTAATGGTAGTAGTGGTAGTACCAGTAGTAGTAATGGTAATAGTAGTAGTAGCAATGGTAGTAGTAGTAGTAGCAGTAGTAGTAATGGTAATAGTAGTAGTAGTAGTAGTGGTAGTAATGGTAGTAGTAGTAGTACCAGTAGTAGTAATGGTAATAGTAGTAGTAGCAATGGTAGTAGTAGTAGTAGTAGTAATGGTAGTAGTGGTAGTACCAGTAGTAGTAATGGTAATAGTAGTAGTAGCAATGGTAGTAGTAGTAGTAGTAGTAGTAGCAATGGTAGTAGTAGTAGTAGTAGTAGTAGCAATGGTAGTAGTAGTAGTAGTAGTAGTAGCAATGGTAGTAGTAGTAGTAGTAGTAGTAGCAATGGTAGTAGTAGTAGTAGTAGTAGTAGTAGTACTAGTAGTAGTAGTAATGGTAGTAGTAGTAGTAGCAATGGTAGTAGTAGTAGTAGTAGTAATGGTAGTAGTGCACGCTGTTTTAACGAGGTTCTATATTAACAAAGTTTATTATTATTGATAATTTTCTTGGATCCATGTTGGTCACACCGGTCTGGAAGACAAGAGGCTTGTTCTCACGGTAGGGAAGCATGTATTGGTCACGGTGTGGACTTTCTGTGTTTACTTTCAACTTTCATACGCCGTCATATGATACAGCCGTCTCTGACTTTGTGGCTTGTAGACAGAGAGTGGGATCTGGGATCTGTTTTCTATATGCTCATGTACACAAACGGCCCTTAAGTGTACAGTGAACGCCTCGGGATGTAGGTATGGTGCCTGTTTGGGTTGTTTCATTTTATTTTGAAAAGATGGAGGATGAAATGTAGACATTGGCACATTCACCCTCCTTGTGCACGCTAGACCTCACACAGTTCTCTCCTCCATAACACCACAAACCAATGAGACACAGCGCTGAGGACGATTCAAAACCTCACCTGACCCGGCGGTGGAAGACGAGGGCGGGGCATCACCGTCATACCGTCAGATGATTGCGCCTCACGCTCCACTGGCTCCGCGATTCGCTTAAGATAAAGAAGTATCTGGTGATTGTGTCAGATGTGGCGCGGCGTCAGTGATGTTAACCAGGCGTGAGAGATCACACAGGGGGTGTTTATTTTCTCTGTCGGAGGCATGGCAGTCACACCTGAGTCTCGGCTTCCATCACCCCTCAAGCAGAACGCACCTTCATTAGACGGCTGTGATGAATTGATTGCTTGGAGCTAAAATCACTACTGAAGGACGAGTGAGTCATCGCTCCAAACACGATGCTATAACAACTGAAGATTTTATCAGTGTCTGTTTTATTGGCAACTCAAACGGTGACAGCAGCGGTGATGGCCTCCCTCAAACCGTCCTGCAGTCCTGCATAGCTCAGGGTTTGGGGTTTGAGTCCATGGCGACACCAAGGGCAAAGTCACCTGCCAGTAACCCTAACTTATCTAGTTTTCTTCATTTGACATGTGACGCACAACATCTCATTCATGTTTTAATATAGCAACAATACCAGAGAGGATATTCTTTACTGTGATTTTGATGCATGTAGCTCCCAAGTCACCACAAGTTAGAATCGCAACCAATAAAACATAAATTATCAGCAAAAATGTTGAAATATCTGTCAAAATGTCGTCAAGTTGATTCTGCAAAGTGAATAATAGGATGGCAGAAGTGGGTGGAAACTCGTAGGCTTTTGTGTCCATTTCCGTAGAAGTAATAAGTCTATTTTCTGAATGTGGTGTGGGGTCAGAGCCCAGGGTGGGGCTGGACAGACTGGAGTCGTTCTGCAGTGGTTGAAAGAAGGATGTCCTGGGTCATTTATACTTATTTGTTAATGACCATGGACGGGTTAGAGTTGCAAAGTTCAGTTTTAGTTCAAATGTGAAACCTTTTAATTAGCAGTTTTACTGTAATAAACCCACAGCGCCACAATACATGAATCAATTGGACCACAAATTCTAAAGGGACTCTTTGAACTCCAAGGTCGTATATGGCCACGGGCTTTCTCACCCAAGACAAGCCTACATCCATATATCCTTTATCCACCCATCTAGAGTCTACTGTCCGATCCACAGCCCCATCAAACTATACATGAGGCACTCGAATGTGTGTCCAAATGTTGTCCACCAAATTCCTGTGAATTTCTAACACTTGGTGAATGAAGTGAAACTGACTCTGGGTCTGCGCAGACCTTTACGGGTGGCCCTTCTTCCTGGCCTAAACAAAGACATAATCCCTCCCAGGTCTGCATAACATTAATCTTCATCACTTGATTGTGTACCGTGGCGTTGTAATGACAAACATAGCGTGGTGGTTTTGTCTGAAGGCACATGCTACCAAGCCCCAAGGTGTGGCTGCCTGCTGTGGATTCCTGGTTGGTCGGCTGGCACACGGTTTGGTGGGTTGTGACGGGTAGTTGACTGTTTGGTTGGCCGGTTTGTTGGCTTTGACTAGTTGGTCGGCTGATTGGTTGCCTGAATGACAACCAAACAGACTGGCTCGTTGGCTGTTTAGTTTGGTTGACTAGTTGATTGGTTTGTTGGCTGTTTGGCTCCTTGGTTAGCTGATCAACAGAGTGGTGCAGGGATGACGTATTGTTGTAGGCCAACCCGGAAGTTAGCATCGCCCTGGTTCCCTCGACAAAAAGCCAATGGGAAAATAAACTCTGTGGCAAACAAAAGTTTATGATACTTACACGTTTTGTTCAGCAAGATAATCTTCACAAATTAACACCACTTTATGATTTTTGAAGCGTAAATGCAATTGCCACAAGTAAAAAGCTAACGTTAGGCTATAACCGAACTACACCACGGTCACATGACTTCAACGTCACCACCACTAAAAATACTATAAACTGATAAATCTACAAGTTGGAAAGTTTGAGTTAGAATAGTTTGGAAGAGCGCGAGTAGAAACACAACTAGAGGCTGTAAAGGAGGACTAGTGAGTAGACGAGTTACCGTGTTCGGGTTTAGGATTCCTGCACCACTCTACTGTCAGTTGGCTGCTTAGTTGGCTGGTTTATTGGCTTGTTGTCTGGTTGACTGGTGGGCTGATCGGTTTTCTGGTTGACTGGTGGGCTGGTTGGTTTGCTGGTTGACTATTTGGTTGGTTTGTTGGATAGTTGACAATTTGCTTGGCTAGTTGGCTGTTTGGTTGGCTAGTTGGTGGATTTGTTAGCTGTTTGGCTCTTCGGTTTGTTGGTTGACTGTCGGTTGGCTACTTGCGTGGTGGGGCAGTTTTTCAGACTGTCTAGAGGTGGCTGACAACAACGCACATGCTGTCCATGCAACCACTCATGCATGACTTTAGAGATTGCAGCTACAGTTGGTCCTGATGGTTTGAATGGCATGTGGTTATATGAAGGAGAGCAAAACCACATGAAGCAATACACACATTTACTAATTTGTACAAACAGTGATGTCTCAGTCAACACATACAGGAGACTGGCAGAGGAGCAAGGATATGATTTATGATCTGGGTGGTTATTGGTTTGTTTTTTGAGAGAGAGAAAGAGAGAGAGAGAGAGAGAGAGAGAGAGAGAGAGAGAGAGAGAGAGAGAGAGAGAGAGAGAGGGATCAGAAGAGACAGATGATGTTTAAAAAAGTGTAATCCTCCGGTCTGTGGTGGTGTTGCCCTGCTGTGTGTCTCAGCCCGACGCTGTAACCATGTATAGCAGCTTCATCAAGACACGGCAACATTTATTTACTTTCATCCTGTCCTGAAGAATTTCCAATGTATTTAGATGTTTGTTTGTTTGTTTGTGGCACATTCATACCAAGAAAGCATAGTGACTTGAACCGAATGAAGCTGAGAGAGAGAGAGAGAGAGACGTTACATCAGCGGTTAATCTAATAAAACACATTTTGGAAACAACAAAACACCGATCAGACTTCCCTTCATGACAGTGTATGACAGAAGGATCCATTTCCGTCCTCGAGGATTGACGGCGTATCGATAAATAAAATCCAGGCACATGCATGAACTAGTCATGCATGTGCCTGGATTTTATTTATCGATACGCCGTCAATCCTCGAGGGGGGAAATGGATCCTTTTGGCTGCTCTGCTAGCATGTCGACAGGCCTCCGCGGTGCAGGTGAGGGGATGTGCTGCACAGCGAGAAGGAAACTTGGAGGCTCACTATCAGTTATGACTAAGACTCATCCCAGTAAGCCCGACTTTCATGGATCATCAGCAGCCTCTTTACTTGATCCAACATCAGTCATGAAGTTCATGGGTGGCTTGCTGTCAATCGCCACCGTCTAGCTTTAGCTGCTCTTTGGAGTCCAATCCAACGAGTAGAACAGGAAAGCTAACGCAATTACTGGATTAATGTCAATATTCAGTTGACGTGAAAGTACCGAGTTGCAATATTCACCGCTTGCAATCGGCAAATCACAAGAGGCTGCAGGTCTTTCCGTCTTGTTTTCAGAGTTTATTTACGTAGACGACCCAGCTCTGCGATCCCTGCAAATACAAGATATATAATTATGATATTTGAGCGTTTGGCGTCTGGGTAAGTCGCTCTGCGCTCCCATACCTGGCAGCGTTACGGTCACACATGCTGCTGAACGAGCCATTCATCCATTAATCTTGCTATTTTCATTCAAGTGTTTGTTCAGACAGAATACAGGATGAAGGTGTGTGTGTGCAGTCTGGCTGTTATTTCCTGTCCTATTGTGTGTTGTCATACAGTGAGATGGTGGGAACCTCACAAACGGTGTCTTCTCCTTTCACAAGCTGTTTGTCTGTGTTTCTGTGTGTCTGGCTGCAGTTTCTCACACAAACTTGTTTCTGCTCGCCTTGCGGTTACATTTGAGGTTAGGTGTGTGTGTGTGTGTGTGTGTGTGTGCACATGTTCTTGTCTGTGCACCTATACATGTATAGTGTGTGTGTGTGTGTGTGTGGTATTTGTCTCAAAGCGCCAATCAAACGTAAATCCAAGATAAAAGAAGGGATGCCCTTCCCTGTGTTTTAATTATAGTGTTTGCGGCGAAGGAGTCAGGAAACTCAGACGCTAATGTAGCGTACAGCAGCCAGCGTTCCGCCTACCTGGTCGGGAGACAATACACCTCCCTCGGTGGGAACGGAGTCACTCGCTTTATTAATCATTTACATTGGAGAGAGAGAGAGAGAGAGAGAGAGAGAGAGAGAGAGAACGATGGAGGACAGAGAGAGAGAGAGAGAGAGAGAGAACGATGGAGGACAGAGAGGGAGAGAGAGAGAGAGAGAGAGAGAGAGAGAGAGAGAGAGAGAGAGAGAGAGAGAGAACGATGGAAGACAGAGAGGGAGAGAGAGAGAGAGAGAGAGAGAGAGAGAATGATGGAGGACAGAGAGAGAGTGAGAGCAATGGAGGACAGAGAGAGAGAGAGAGAGAGAGAGGGAGGGAGAGAGAGAACGATGGAGGACAGAGAGAGAGAGAGAAAGAGAGAACGATGGAGGACAGAGGGAGAGAGAGAGAGAGAGAGAGAGAGAGAGAGAGAGAGAGGATGGAGGAGGGAGAGAGAGAGAGAATGATGGAGGACAGAGAGGGAGAGAGAGAGAGAGAAGGATGGAGGAGGGAGAGAGAGAGAGAGAGAACGATGGAGGACAGAGAGGGAGAGAGAGAGAGAACGATGGAGGACAGAGAGGGAGAGAGAGAGAGAGAATGTTGGAGGACAGAGAGGGAGAGAGAGAGAGAGAGAGAGAGAATGATGGAGGACAGAGAGGAGAGAGAGAGAGAGAATGATGGAGGACAGAGAGAGAGAGAGAGAGAGAGAGAGAGAGAGAGAGAGAGAGAGAGAGAGAGATGAAGACAGAGAAAGATAGAGAGAAGCAAAGAATTGTTGTGATTGTTGTAGTGGACGGGGCTGGAGGGGCAGTAGGGGATTGTGGGGGAAAAGGGTAGTTGCCACGGTAACCCAGGTATATTGTTAGAAGGTAGAGGCTGGAGGCAGACAGGTTAATCCTCTCCAGGCAACCAATTACAGACTTCCATCTCCCTTCTTCCTCACTCCCTCTCCTCCCCCCCTAATCATAGTGACTCACCCTTACCCTCCCTTCCCTCCTGCCTACCCCTCTCTTATCCCAACCACCACGTCTTCACCTCCTCTCTCCTTCTCCTTCTCCCGTGGCAGCCTTGCTTTAAAGGTATAGCACGGAGGTCTGGTGGACAACTGGCTAAATAACGTCTAAATATCAAACAGCCAGACGTCTGAAAGCGAGAGTTGTGGTGTCGTAACATCGGAAGTAAAAGTGAATATCAGGTAGTTTAGTGTGACTCAGTAAAGTCTTCAGCCCGAGGCTCTACTGAGTTGTAACTCCAGTCAGTTAACATAAAACAAAGAGTCTCATGGTGAGAGGAGGATTGTGGCAACGATTTGAACCGTGGGCCAAGTTGTGGCAGTGCACCCTTGAGCAAGGCACTTAACGGACCCATTAAGTCAAAATAAAAAGATCCTTTCAACCAATACATGTCAGCTGAATATGTTTATATAACCCCGCAATTATTTCTGTTCCATTTTTATTGTTTTCCATGAAATTTATGCCTTGGGCCGAGTTGATCTGGATCTGGGATTTCCACCATTAGACGATTATTAGACGATTTTTTAGCCATAACTATAAAACTAACAGAGATAGAGTGTGTGCATGCAGGTCAAGAAATCAATTTGAAGTGAAATTTAATGACAGGAATGATGTTTTTGGGTTACACCTAAAAACAGAATTGTTTGCTCTCTCAGTTGTTCTTATTTTTTTTTTTAATCATTTTTATTTCTTTTCATTTTTTATATTCCATTGTTATGTTTATAGTCTGTATTTTTCCCTGATGCATCCTATTACTTTCGCTTCTGCAATGACCCAATTCCCCACATGGATAAATAAAGTTTCATCTTATATCATCTTATCTAATGCATAGATGTTCAGGATGACCTCAGTGTGAATAAACCCGAGCCCCTGTAGCCGTCGTGCTCTACTTTATCGTCCTGCTGTTATCACCTTGGTTTGGATTCATTTCAGACACATAATAAAACAGTGTGGGGCAGGAAAGGCAACGTATCGGAGCAGACAAGATAGGTCGGCCGGGCTTTGATCTGCGGGACGGCAGAATGCTATCTAATCCCTTAATGGGTCGATGCTTCGTCATCTCAGTGTTCGCCGCACCGAGAACCATCTGCCACACATAGGCCAGGTTGTGAAATCAGGTCTGAATCAGAAATGTGACGATAAGAGAGATGAAATATGTTGAGAGAGAGAGACAGACAGAAGAGAGTGCATGTGTTTGAGAGAGAGAAACTATTCTTTTACCTACTCCCTGTTTGTGTTACTTTAATGACAACTGGCT